>CM059199.1:75001107-75070816 GCA_030323885.1 Branchipolynoe longqiensis | reverse complement strand
ACAGGGTTAGCCGATAAAGGAGAACAGTGGAGGTAGCACCTCCCAGGGTTAGCCGATAAGGGAGAACAGTGGAGGTAACACCTACCAGGGTTAGTCAATAAGGGAGAAAAGTGGAGGTAACACCTACCAGGGTTAGTCAATAAGGGAGAAATGTGGAGGTAGCACCAAAGACCCTATATAATACTAAGACGGCTCTCTCAGCCTGTACTGTGTAATCAAAATGATCAAACCCACCACTTGGTGCGCTGGCTGTTCTCTTGGTTAAACAGTTGCTATATTATATGTATAAATGTATATATATGAATGTGAAAGATGTGTGATGATGGCGATGATGATGATGATGATATGTATTTGTTCATAGCAATTTCATATTGATGTGTATTCATACTTACCTGTCTCATGTATAATATAATTGTATGTGTTTACATGTGGAACACCAACCAGCAGCTGGGCTGATCAAACCCACCACACGGTGGCACTGCAAAATTTACATTACCATGGGAGAGATAGGGAGTGAGCCGTCTTAGTATTATAGGGTCTTTGGTAGCACCTCCTTCCTTCTTTCATCCTTCGAACGGAGGACGAAGGATGATGAAAATATCATGGACAAAGAAGCTCACCAACAAAGAAGTTCTCAGAAAAATTTAAAATAAGAAAAGCTTGTTTGCCACCATACAGACAAAGAAACTTATTTATTTTGGCCACATCATTCGTCAGAGTTCAATATACCGTACATTGTTGGAAGGGAAGGTGAATGGCAGCAGAGGGAGAGGGAGACCAAGAACATCATGGTTTACAAATATTTCACAGTGGACAGGCTTGAATTATTCACAGTCTATCAGAACAGCACACCATCGGGACAAGAGGAGAACCATTGCATCCAACCCTCGACTAGAGGACGGAACTATTGATTGATTGGTAACACCTACCAGGGACAGCCAATAAGGGAGAACAGTGGAGGTAGCACCTACCAGGGTTAACCGATAAGGGAGAACAGTGGAGGTAACACCTACCAGGGTTAGTCGAAAAAGGACAACAGTGGAGGTAACACCTACCAGGGTTAGCCGTTAAGGGAGAACAGTGGAGGTAACACCTACCAGGGTTAGTCAATAAGGGAGAACAGTGGAGGTAACACCTACCAGGGTTGACCGATAAGGGAGAACAGTGGAGGTAACACCTACCAGGGTTAACCGATAAAGGACAACAGTGGAGGTAGCACCTACCAGGGTTAGCCGTTAAGGGAGAACAGTGGAGGTAGCACCTACTAGGGTTAGCCAATTAGGGAGAACAGTGGAGGTAGCAGCTACCAGGTATAGTCAATAAGGGAGAACAGTGGAGGTAACACCTACCAGGTATAGTCAATAAGGGAGAAAAGTGGAGGTAACACCTACCAGGGTTAGCCGATAAAGGACAACAGTGGAGGTAACACCTACCAGGTATAGTCAATAAGGGAGAACAGTGGATGTAGCACCTACCAGGGTTAGCCAATAAGGGAGAACAGTGGAGGTAACACCTACCAGGGTTAGCCAATAAGGGAGAACAGTGGAGGTAACACCTACCAGGGTTAGTCGTTAAGGGAGAACAGTGGAGGTAACACCTACCATGGTTAGCCGATAAAGGACAACAGTGGAGGTAACACCTACCAGGGTTAGCCGTTAAGGGAGAACAGTGGAGGTAACACCTACCAGGGTTAGCCGATAAAGGACAACAGTGGAGGTAACACCTCCTAGGGTTAGCCAATAAGGGAGAACAGTGGAGGTAGCACTTACCAGGGTCAGTCAATAAGGGACAAAAGTGGAGGTAGCACCTACCATGTATAGTCTATAAGGGAGAACAGTGGAGGTAGCACCTACCATGTATAGTCTATAAGGGAGAACAGTGGGGGTAGCACCTACCATGTATAGTCTATAAGGGAGAACAGTGGAGATAGCCTAGATTTCATAATATGGCCATGATATTTCTCCATGTATTTATTGTGGTATTTAGTAAGTGTGATTAGTGCATGGTTTGTCATATTCCATGCCACTTCCTGCCGTTTAATGTTAGGAGCTGTTGCTCTAATAGATTTATTTTTATTCTTTTGAAAATAAATTTTAACATCTGGTTTTCTGCTGATTTATTTTATTGTGTTTGTTGCTGTCGCTGAAATTTGAATTATTATATTGTCTTGAGAACCCGATGCAAATACAACAGTTTGTATAGGATTGTTATCATTTATTGATTTAATTACAAACTGACATAAAGCTACAATATATTGTACACCCTTGTGTCTAACAGGGTTCATACTGGTCCTTGAAAACCTGGAACGTCCTGGAATTTGATCATTCAGGATTCCAGGCCTCCTTGAAAATGGAAAATCATGACCATATTTTTTTTAAAGGCCATTTTTGCAAGTGTGCCCAAGCTTTAATTTCAAGGATGAAAGATCTCCGCGATTCCACGGATTTCCGGGATTTTTCAATTCCGCAGCACCATCAGCATATACTATTATGTGGTGCGGATGCCGCAGCACCATCAGCGTATAATACTAATAAATGCTCCAAACAGCGCAGCATTGTCAGCATATGCTACTAATAGCAATACATGCTTCAAACGGTGCAGCAGTATCAGTATATACCAATATATATGAAACCCCACTTCCGGAAATTTTCCACGATTCCCTGACAATGCTAAACCTATGGGACAATATACTCATTTCCGCTTTTTTTCCCTGAGACGACTTTCATCCCTGTTTAATCAGTAATGTTTTGTATTAAAGGTGATTTTTGTGGGTTCGTTATCCGGCCTTTTGATTTTTATATTAAAACCAAACATATAGTCATTGTTATTTCTCATACTTATTCACAATTCACATTTTACGGACTAATATAATGAGATAGATTTGTTGTTGCAAATGTCGGGAAACTTTCTACCCTAGAGTAGGACGCGAACCCATACTTTTGCCATTCCAGGACTAGCGATTAGACTAGCCAGGCTCCCTGATCCCTGATGCAATTAACCTACCCACGCCGTGTGACATTTCACCTGGGGAGGTCATCGATAAAATATTCACCCCTTTTTGCAGGAGGGCTGAATGACAATGTAATCTAAATACGGGTGAAAATTACTTTGGAACAGAAAGTGGAATTCCTGGTTCCAGTATCTAATGGCTATTTATATTGGCACAGAGTTGGTGAAATGGGAGAGAATGCAAAAAGACAAGATTTCACTTTTACTTTGAGTGCAAACATGGAAAATTAGTTTTGGCATGCTTGCTCTGACACCATAGACTTCTGCAGTAACAGGTTCTGTTAAATTGACTCAGTATTGCCTTCTACACAGAAACAAATGCTTAATAAGTGCATCAGTATCTAAGTTAGATATATAAAATCTAGATACGCAGCGAAGGCAGGGGTGGAATAAAAGCACTTTATTCAGGTGCGAGAACATAAGCAAATGAAGAAAGTACAATGAAAGGAACAATGCAAGCAATAAGGACAATATAATGCCAATTAATGTTCAGCGATGCAAGCAATAAAAGAAGAATATAATGAGGATCAATGTTCAGCATCAGGGTGAAGGGGTGGGCCCCGAAGAGCCCTCCACCCTAGGAAGAGGGAAGAAAAGAAGTATGGGTGGGTGCGCGGAGAAAAAATGGCAGGAGGAGCGCGGCAGGAGGCGGAGTGGCTGGAGGCAGCTGGGAGGCCGGGTTATAAGGCCCAAGAAGGGGGGGGTGTTGCGTAATCCCAACCATCGCCGGCGGGCAGGAGGAGAGGGCACTCCTCCGCTGCAAATCAAACGCAATGCAAGCATTACAACCGATACGCATCGAAGGAGGAAGATAACGCAGGGGTGGAATAAAAGCACTTTATTCAGGTGCGAGAACATAAGCAAATGAAAAAAGTACAATGAAAGGAAGAATGCAAGCAATAAGCACATTATAATGACAATTAATGTTCAGCGATGCAAGCAATAAAAGGAGAATATAATGATCAATGTTCAGCGTCAGGGGGGAGGGGGGGTCCCGAAGAGCCCTCCACCAAAACGGTGGAGAAGGCGTGAGGGGCGGCAGAAGGGGCGAGGTGGGGGAGGTAAGCATGTACCGCCCCCGAGGTCCAAGTGCCCTGGGCCATAATGTCTGCGAGGGGTACTCCCGCCCTCTGGCAGGCCTGGGCGGTGACTCGTCGCAGGCTGTGAAGGGTGAAGCTTTCGGGGGTGAAGATGAATAGGGCACAGAGGGCGCCCCGCAGGAGGCCCGTGAGAGTCCGAAGATCAAGGGGCCGGCTCAAGGGCATGATGAAAGCCGGGTCGGCCGGGCCCACGGGAACCAAGTCAAGAAAGGCGGTCCAAACAGCGATGGGGCAGAGCCGGGAGCCTGGGGAGGCGGGGATGAAGAGGGCGACCGCCCCTGAGGGCAGCGCGATTGTCTTTGAGCTCAGGAGGGTGACG
Source organism: Branchipolynoe longqiensis (assembly GCA_030323885.1). NCBI lineage: Eukaryota > Metazoa > Annelida > Polychaeta > Phyllodocida > Polynoidae > Branchipolynoe > Branchipolynoe longqiensis. Next base: position 75,066,388 of record CM059199.1, on the reverse strand, counting down.
CGGAGGCCGCCGGGGGCGGGGACCATGTCGGCGCGGGTGATGGTGTGGGGGCAGCCCCACCCCTTGGGGCTGGGGGAGAGGAGGCTGGACTATCTCAACATCCCATAGTACCTGAGGAGGAGGGCGGCCCGAGGTACGACGCCCGAGGGGCCGGCAGCATCGGGGTGGGCGGCAACGGCTGCGAAGTGGCGTGGAGGGGGGGGTGGGCGACATGCGCGGAGGCCCGCTCCCCTCTGTGACAGACATCTCGTACGAGCCGGGAGCCGAAGGCGGTGGGGTCGCCCCCGGCTGCCTCGACCCAGGAGCGCGCCCCAGACAGCGCATTCCGAATGGAGGCAGGGGCGATGGAGCCAGCGTAGAGGGCGGCGGCGGCATAGGCCGCGACGTCGAAGTCCGAGAGGGTCGAGGCCGTGGCCCGAGGCGAAGATGACATAACCCTCGGCCTGTCATTGGCGGTTCCTCCAGGTGGAGGGGTCCAGGGAGGCAACACGCAGGCCGTTGACAGTGGCCGAGGACACTCTGGAGCTCACGGCCCCGAGGGTCGGGCGTGCGATCCGAGCCTCGCAGTCGCTGACCAGGTCGTCGACTTTGTCGGGGGCGATCTGGATGGTCATCGCCTCACTGTCGATGGCGAAGCCGAACCAGGTGAGGCAGACCGCGGGAGGGTGGCATTTCCCCGTGGCCACCTCCAGGCCGAGGGCGCCGATGAGGGCGATGAAGCCATCAAAGGCTTGGCGGGCCATCAGGTAGGTGAGCTCCACCCGACAAAGTCGTCCACGTAGACGAGGGTATGGAAACCCTCGCGGCGGAGGACCCAGGCGACGGCGGAGGTGACCCGGATGCAGGCCGCCTCCGATGAGCGGCAGCCAAAGGGGAGTGCGAAGTCAATGTATGTGGCTCCGTCGAGGGTTATGCCGTAGAGAGGGCAGGAGAGGGGGTCAGCCCGGTGCTGGCGGTAGGCCCGGGATATATCGGCAGTCCAGGTGTAGGCCCTGGTCCCCTCGGAGGAGGCGGCGGCCGACGTCGGGAGCCTGTAGGCATGAGGCTTGCCGAGGAACTCCCGGCGGGGGTTGCCAGCATTGACGATGGACTGCCTCTTCCTGGGGTCGGACTTGGGGCGGGTCATCATGGGGGAGACCTGGGCCAAGGGGGTGAAGGGGGGGACGTGGAATGGGCCGACGAGGGCGCCGTGAGCCAGCTCGCTACTGATGAAGTCGCGGAGGTGGGGCTCGTATTCCCGGGCTTCCCGGTGGTTGGTATAGGTGGGGCGGGGAGGGGTGTCGGCAGAGTAGTTGGAGGGGAAGCCAAACTCCAGGAGGTCGACCAAGTCGTGGTCGTGATAGTCCTGGAGTCGTCTAAGCCAGACTGGGATGTGGAGGCCTGAGGATAGGGGGATGCGGTCGGCCAAAAAATTAGGTAGGCCCGTATCCAGGAGGGCGGCGTAGGCCCGAGGGAAAGTGGGGTAGCTCGCCCAGGCGTCGCTGGAGAGGTGGGGCCAGATGGCGAGGAGGGTGGGGCGGTAGTCGTGGGGGGTGGGGCCACAGGATGGGGCGGCGGGGAGGGTGTCCTGTATGTCAGGATTGACGATGTGGACATTTTACATTGTCAAAGTATCAACAATATGGCATTGTCCCCACACATTATTCACGTGATGTTTTGACGGGAAAAAACGCGCAGTCTCCAGTGGCTGGCTGCATTAGTTCGGGTTTAAGCCAGTAGGCGGCTGCAGCTGCAGGGGAGTTCGGGTTGGTTCTCTCGTAAGCCGATAGGTGGCGCCAGGGGTACGGCCAGTGAGTGTTGGGGTTTGAGCGCCTCCGTCCGTAAATAGACTACATCACGGTTCCAACGGCGCGGTGCATTGTGGGATACATCAGAGCAAAACAAACCAGCGAGAAGCACATGGCACATGCTAATACACTGGGCGCAGCTATAAAATGTGCTAGTTTCAGCTTTTGTTTGAAACATAGAATACCAACTAAAAAAATATAGGAGAGTGGCCAGTATACAAGGTGAGGTACTGGAATTATTGTTGGAGAGGAGAGTCATCAGAGAATATTGTGGGAACTGTATCTTATTGTTGTGATGGTTGGATGGTTGGAATTGTGTATTGTTATATTGCGTATTTGTAATTGTATCCATATGAAAGTAAGAAAATAATAGAATCCATTTCCTCACCAAGTATAAGTGTTGAGTTACATTTATAGTTATTTAGGTAATGTCTTTCTAGATATTTCAAAGAGTTGTTGTTTTTGTACAGAATTATTTTACCGATTTTATTTTTGATGGTCAGTGGAAATTAATTTAGCAATTTCCCTAATTTAGAACTATTAACAAATCCTAGCAAAAAAAACTAAATATTTAAAAAAATCATAACTTCAGAAATGTTCAAGTAATCTAATTATATTCCATATCACTGGTGGGGGTGGGGATGGGGAGAGGAGGATGCACTCAGGACCGGTCCCAGGGCTGACCAAGGGTTCAGTGACAGACACACAGCACACATTTAATGTAAATTCAATCCTTAGTTACTCTTAAATAAAACACCAAATGTAGCTGATAGTCACTTAATTGGTGAAGCAGGTTTGTCTCTTTCTAGTGATATAAATATTTATTACCCCAACAAACAGGTCCACTGGATATAGGTGATAACACATTTTCCTATAGTAAAGCCTACCAATTAACATACTAGATTACATCAACGGACCCGATTGTACCAACAGACTGTCAATTCAGGTGTTTCCCCAACCTGCTGAAATCAGATCAAAAAGATCTATGTAAATACATCAATGCTAATATTGCACAGTTGAATAAATAAAACATGCTGGACTACCTACTAATAATCATATGGTATGTTTGTGATAACAAATAGTTATCTGACATGAAACATAATTGATGTATCTAATAAACATAATAAAAACAAATGTACTGAGTTGTTTGTGTAGGTGAATGTGTAAACTTCATGTTTGTTCATTTACATTGGTCACCTATGACTATATCCGTGTTTACATGGGCAATTGTAAAGCGAATTAGACAAAGCGATTTATATGAAGCGAAGTAGTGGCGCATTTACACATGGAGCGGTTTAAGGCGGAAATTGATATCTGCACATGAGCAAGTCCAGACTAACCAGCGCCAGTTTCGGTTAGTCGACGTCGCCACGAGAGAGTGTGGGTTCGACCTAGATATGTATGGACTGAATCATATTGGTTTGGAACGGTCAAAACTTCTGCTGGGCAGTGAAAACCTTAATATAAATCATGAAATATCTGTGCACAGCTAGCGCTTTCATAGACCAAATGATATAATATGCGCTTTTGATCGACCTTTATGTAAACCGCCTCGCGAGGCGGTTTACATAAAGTGAATAATAGGAATCGAATCAGCCCTAATCCGCTCCAGCGTCGCATTTACACGGCGAATGTAAACCGAACTAGGCAAGGCGCTTTATTTGAGCCATTTTAACTCGCCCGTGTAAACACGGCTTATGTTAGGGCTATGGTTTTCCCAATCTGGCTGTGCTCTAGACATTGCACTAATACAATCAGCCAGGAGAATTCAAATAAAAGTAGTTCAAAATGAACCTTCATTTTTTAGGTATCTGCAACTGGAAAGATAGGGGGGGGTGACACTGCATAAATATAGAGGGTGCAACTGTAGATGAAAATAGAACAACAAAAGCACAGCCAGTTGAGATTCAAAGAGTGCCATTTTTACCATTTCGTCAAAACCACATTTATCCTAATCTTTCTATACTCTGAACAACACAGTAGTCAAATCAACTAAATTAAAATAGATGCATGATCCTTATTGGGTACAACTGTAAAGGATTAATAAATCCATTACTGCAAAAAGACTGATAAGACTCCAGTGCAGTCATTACTGTTAATGTGTTTACATTTTCCCTCCACAGTATTCAATCTGTAAGGTTGTTATATATATATATATAATGGTGATTGAGTTCCGAGTTGGGTAAATGTTCTGCTAATTTTATTTTACGAGTCTTAAGCACAAAAGGCACAAACTCCCCAAAACTAAATGTCTCGGTTTGCCAGTTTGACTAGTCTGTCAAAACGTTTGTCTTGATCTGCCTTGTTTTTCATCTCAGCATGATTAGTAAACTATAGTAATACAGCAAAATATTATTTAATATTTACAACCATACTTATTTACAAGTGATTCACTTATTTAAAAAGTTATTATAGCTATTTGCATTTATAAATGATGAAACAAAACTGCTGCGTACAGCTGTGTCATAAACTGTTCAACAACCACCGCTTGGAGCATCACAGTCGGCAGCTGTTAGTCTAGTATGAGAGTTGTCCCTCTCATCTATACACGCTCTCACATTTACCTAGATTTGATCCTTCATACTAAACTTAGATATTGGTGCACATATTATGCACTGTCTTGCTGCATTGGGGGATCCTAAACCAATTTAATAGAACCGGCTACTGCTGAAGCTTATGGGGGTCATAGTTTGAACAGGCGCTCCAAAATTAATTATGCATGTGTACACTTCAAATATGTCCAAAGTTAGTGATTTTAGAGCAAAATTACTTCAAACTAAAGTGGTATAGATTATAACCATCAACCTAATATATTTATCTCAGAAAATGACAGGAATTCAAAACAATCGGACTAGGCAGCTTTAAGAAATGGCATAAAACCCCATAAATGGCATAAAACTGCTATAAAACCCCAAGGAACCACACAATTTTAATTATCTGGAATGAGCGGGGACGCTCATTCGTGGTCATTGCTGGGCGCGCAGACTGCGAGGCTGAACAAACACACCACCTCCCCCCTCCCACCATAGGAGGGGGCGTCCACCAACTGGTGGGGAAGGGGAACGCACACCCTCCCCCGCACATCAACCAATCACAACACACATCAAACACTTCAACCAATCTGCTCACAACAAAACCAGGAGCCAGGTGCTCCACACTTCTCAATGGTCAGTCTGCAAAACAGCCCACGACTGACCACACATACGAGCGATTTCTTTTTAAAGTTGCATAGTCCGATGGTTTTGAAGTTCTGCATTTTTTTCTGAGATAAATATATTAGATTGATCTCTAGTATCTACTTTACATTAGTTCAAAGTTACTTTTATTTTAAATGGTAAACATTTGAGATATTTTGAGTGCAAACATGGAAAATTAGTTTTGGCAAGCTTGCCAAAATTCTGACACCATAGACTTTCTGCAGTAACAGGTTCCGTTAAATTGACTCAGTATTGCCTTCTATGCAGAAACAAATGCGTAGTAAGTGCATCAGTATCTAAGTTAGATATGTAAAATCAAATCTAGATAATTGGTTTGGTTTTGAACATTTGATATTTCATCGGACTATGCAAAACAAGGTTCATCGGGTAAGAAGAAGGGCCGTGGCCGGCCACCAAATGCCCAGGCCCAGCCTGGAATATCAACCACACTCCCAATACGCCTGGCAGACAGCCCGCAGTCGTCGTGGGCCACCAGTAGCACCCCCAGGGCAGCCACACCGCCAAGGCCCAGCACCAGCCGGATAACGCTGCGAGAAGAAATGGCAGAAACTGGGGGTGTAATCGATTAACACGACCCGGGCGATTCGGGACGAGAGGTCATGGACATTTTAAAACAAAGGGCTAGGCTCCATACAAGAAAATTCTTTTTTTTTCACAAAGAGTGGTGGGGAGTAGAACAGTTTACCATCAGAGACAGACAGTGCTAAGACTGTGAACATTTTAAAGAACAGATTAGACCCTGTGCTACAAAGAAGGGGGGGGGGGGCACTTTATAAGCTCTGCCAATTTGGATTTCCACTGCTGTGTATAACTTACAGCGTCATCAAAGGCCGGTTGCTCTCATACCATGTCTATGTGGTGTGGGAGGTTAAAAATCCCTTGGGTCGGTAAAAGTGTAGGCTCGGGCTTTCTATCGACCAGCAGTGGAATGAGGAAGACCAGTCGTCTATGACTGAAATTTCCCCTGCTTAAACAACTAATGGACCAAAAAAAACAACCCAAAAAACATCCATAGTCATATCAGGACGGGTACCGACTTGTGACAGCGCGTGCTCATCATGGGGACTTTTACAATGCTGCCCCAATTTGGGTAGGGGTGGGGAGATCAGGCCACCGGCACCATGACCTGATATCCCACTTGGTTATGTTATCCTGATATTTACCTAACCAGTCCTTGTTCTATCCTAGCAATGCTGAGTGTTAAGTTAGGTAGCGACTAGTATATATTTTGTGAGTCATTGGTTTGACTTGGCCGGGATTCATACTCCCGACCTTCTGCATGGGAAGCCTGCGCTCTACTGATTCGGCCACCGCATCCAGTCCCAGTGGAAAGGTGTTCGGGACTTGCGTAGTGTCATGGCGGTGATGAAAATGGGAAATATTTCGGGGCTAGCGTGCTAGCCATTACACCACCTAAGCTCTCTATTCCGATCACAGTATCCATGCTCACCATTATACTACCTAGAGTCTCTGATGCAATCACCCTATCCATACCCATCTGTCTATGTGGCTCCTTGCCTGAGATCAAATCATATTACTACACTCGTCCCCCTGGAATTGTAAGTGTTTTAAATTGTTTATTTCCATGTCATTTAATGCTTACAATTACATACATACAGGCAATATATGGGTCGTTCTCAGAAACTGTGTACCACTTGAGGTAGTCTACTTGAAATGCAAATTTCAAAGAAACCCATTATTGGAGTGTCAATATTTAGATTTCATCATTTAGCCCAATAATGTGGGAGATATTTTAGATCAAAAGTAAATGTTAATATTGTGTATTATGCATCTTATTGGGATGGATGTAGCTAAATACATAGAAAATTACATCACTAATTTGTGACATTGTCAACAGCATTGAAAATAAAGTGTCACAAACTTAATGAAAACCTCTGAACAACAGCTCATTTCACTTCAAATGGTCATATACAATGTCTTCATTAAGTTGAAGACATTTATTTCAATAACAAAAAATGTTAATTATGAAATAGTTAACCTTTTCTGGAGTCATTAACATCGTAACATTTCGTTTCCACTTGCAAGTACTATGAAACTCTGTATCAAACACTGAGTACAGATACAGTACAGGAACTATTTTCACCATTTGACACTCTATGCATGGACCCAGTTATGGTATAGTAAAAGATAAATCCTGAAATTGCCCCTAAACATTGAAATTTGAGCCGAACATTTGTGTAAAATTGTTGTTTCCACTTTCACTGTTACCTTGCTAATATTTTTTTGCTTTTCTCTTTAATATTCACAAATAAGACAAAACCATAGCAATGAGGTTTCAAATTATTATTACTACTGTTTATAAAGCAAGTGGCATCTGAAATGTCCTAAAAATTTGGTGTGGACAATATTTGATTTTAAAGTCAGATTGGTTTCCATGCTATACTGCTATTTATTGGGTGTGAGCATCATTTGACCTACTTAAAAATGCCAGAATATGTTTATTTTCAATTATTCAGATGCAAAAGGACATACACATTGAGCAAACTTGTTTATAGGACTTTGGCAGCATTTTGATTTTGTGGTACTGATGTCACACTATTGGTACACAACTTCTGAGAACAACCCATATATACATATATATACACATATATATCAAACAAACACTTCCAACAAATTAAACAAACACTTCGATACCATAGGGATAAAATTATCTGAAAAATGTAATGGTAATTGGACTACTAAAGAGAAATCACTTACAACACATATAAACATATGCAAAGCAACCACAAAAGAAGTAGTAAAAATATCAAATGCTCTAGACACAAACAAAGGCAGTCAGTTACAACATATATCAAGTGAGATAATAAGAGATGTGTTTGTAGAAGTACCAGACATAATCTGTCATCTCTTCAATGAATCCTTCAAACAAGGGGAGTTCATAGAAAGCTGGAAAACTGCGAACATAACACCATTATTCAAAAGCGGAGAGTGACAGGATGTAGGGAACTATAGACCAATATCCATACTACCAATATCAGGGAAGGTTATAGAGAAAATTTATCACCGACATATCAATAAGTATCTAGAGCTACACAGCATACTGAACACAAGGCAAGATGGTTTTCGCAAATACCACTTTACAGCAAGAACAATTGCAGAACTAACAGACAACATATTTAATAACATAAATGATAAGTACATAACAGGAGCAACATTAATTGATTTCAGCAAAGCCTTTGATACGGTTCACGATTCCAAATTAAAGCAAAAACTGAAGCCGATGGATATAGCAGGGAAAACACTAGAATGGGTCAACAGCTACCTTAGAAATAGAATGCAGTGCACTAAAATCGGACCTGCTGTATCGGATTTAGAACCTGTCAAAGTAGGTGTACCCCAGGGCTTGGTACTCGGACTGTTGCTATTTATGCTATATATATAAATGACTTGGAGAAGTGGCTGGAAACAACCAATCTTCACCTTTATGCAGATGACACGGTCATCTACATACGAACCAGGTCACAGCAAGAAGTGATTAAAACACTAAATTATAAATTACTAAAACTTGATACATGGTGCAATGGCAACAAAATAACAATCAATGTAAAAAAAAGTCAGACTGTTTTCTTTACCACAAAAAAAATAACTACTGAGAAAAATGACACATGTGAACTAGGGGGGAAGCCGCTAGAGCAAGTTAACACCTACAAGTACTTGGGACTAACCCTATGTAAACACCTAAATTATAATGAATGCATAAAGGGCATTATCCCGAAAATAAACCACAAAATTTGGTTACTATCCAAGATTAGGTATTACATGACAGAAAGCATGGCCCTCAAGGTCTTCAAATCTATGGTGCCACCATATTTTAACTATGGGAGGTAGTAAGGTGCGACTACATAAACTGCAGAGGCTCCAAAATAGAGAACTAAAAATATGAGCTGCATAAGATAGCATGAGTAAAATTCCGCCAAAACAGGCAACAGGATCACCAAAAATTGTATGCATACAACAAATCTCAAACCAAAAAATACAAGTTACAAACAAGGTGCACAAGAAGTAATGATGGTCCATTACTAGCGATGGTAAAATCAAAATGCAGTTCATATGATCGCAGTGTAGCTAATATGAGTGGCAATATTTGGAATATACTGCCAGCTGCAACACAAAATGCAGTGTTTAAGAAACTACTAAAAAATAATGTAACCTAGAAAAAAAGATGATGTTTAAATGAATTAACAAAAAGTATAGTGAAAGCTGGATGTTGGACTGTTTGCAATCTACAAACAGCTACAAAACATAAACAAGAAGCAAGAAAACCTAAATTATTACTAAAACTAAATTCCAAAGACTTGAATCAAATTGGAGTAGTGCTGCCCAGTGGTAAAAACAAGTATTAACAGACTTATCCGTTATGAGCCGGGTAAATAAATTCATCACAACATTTTGTTGTTGTTAAATATAAAAAAATACATATACATACACAGAATAGGTTCAACAACCATACATGTAGCTTGCAGCCAGGTCATGGCAACCAGTGTCTCGGGGATGATGAAAATGGAAAACATTGTGCCTAGAGCAGGATTCGAACCCACACTTCCTGTTTTTAGGCTGGATTATGGAAATAACCACATACATTTGCAATTCAAAGTGCTAAATGCATTTTCAAACGCCTATTCATCATATCCCGTTACTTTTGGGGTTGAATAATTAATGAAATCAAGTCGATTAATACACCTTAAAAGTGGAATCGAGCGCTTTTTGTGGCCGCCGTTTTGGGTTGTTTTTTTGCCTTCTCTACCAAACGGATGCTTCGAAGTAAAATGGGTTTCCCAATCTGTGGGTCACCAGGGCAGCGTTCAGGGTACGCATCCGAGACGCCTTTTGGCTTATTTCCGTTCAGGGTATGCCTCCGAGTCGTCTCAGAGACATCTCCCTTTTCAGACTGGAAACAAACAGCACCTCAAAAATGGCCACCGAATTCAGTGGTTTCAGTGAATCAGGGCGCTTCTTTTCCATTTCAAATGGCTGCCCCCTATGGCGGCAGCCATTTTCGAGGCAACCGACTCCTTTTGCCATTCAGACTCGCATGACGTTAGGAATTTCTCTGAGACGACTCGGAGACGCACCCTGAATGTGGCCCTGACGTTTTCTGAGATAAATACATTAGGTTGATCGTTATTATGGACCTTACTTTAGCTTGAAGTCACTTTTATTTTAAATGGTTAACTTTGAGATATTTGGAGTGTAACCATGCAAAATTAATTTTGGCATGCATTCCAAAACTCTGACACCATATTCTGCAGTAACAGGTTCTATTCAAGTGCCTCAATATTCCCTTTTGTGTGGTGACAAATATTAATAAGTGCACCAGTACTGTAAAAGACGTGTTAACACCGTGAGTCCTGTAACGTAACTGTTTATTTGGAAGGGATCCTTGTGACGTCATACAGGTAATGCGGTGGGGGTGTTCGGATAATCACATACATCACATCTTCCCCTTTTGAACAGTTGATAACCAGAACTCTCTTCATACGTTTTTATGTACACTATCATTTGTATGACCAAATGGTATCTTATAAACAATGTCCCTTATATACATGCATACACAACTTTCTTGATGCAATATCTCCCTATTTTATACTATGCATACATATTACACGGTTCTGTGACGATAGGACGTGCATACAGTAATTGGCCTACAATGTGTTACCAACATGATACAAATCAAGACTATCTCATAGTGAACATTAATTTTGCAATGCATCTATTTATTAATGCACTGCATATTTATGCCACTAAATGCTAGAAACAGGACGACCTGTTTAAACTGTAACTTATTCGATATGCTTTAACATTATGACATACATATTGAAATACGGGCATTGTACAATTATGAACTTCCATTTGTTTATTACAATGTGCAAAGCAATTTATGGTGTTTAATGAGCTGAACTATTATTGAATACTCTTAGTGGCTATTAACAAGGTATGAATGCCTTAAGATCTTACTTGATAACATGCTTGACATGTAATCTATTTTGACTTATTTACGCTAAAACACCGGTGTACGCAGTGAGGGTATAACGTTATTTCTTAAACACAGAACGTATTACGTGCATTCATTGTTTGCCATTACTTAATCGGTCTACGTTATTTGTATTTAGTTGATTGCCATAATAAGTCTTATGTGTAATTATTATAAACAAGCGAATCTCTACAGGACCAAATAGACATCTTATGATGAGTATGTTGAGGCGATATGTTAGTATGACTGTACTGTTTCTTCTTTTATATTCCAAAACGGGTAGGAGGTTTAGATACCCTTCCGTATCTTGTTTTATAAGTTAATGACTTGCCTATAACATGTGAATTTCTGTTATGAATTATGTCCTGTAGATTTGGCTCATGAGTTAATTTATAATCTGGACATTTGAATAAAAACTTTCTGTTACGCCGTAATACATTTTGGCGTTTATTTAACACTTCGTACTGTCTTATTTGTCCATCATTCGTGTTTACAATGCGTCCCCGTTCCCATTCATTTTTATGATTTCGGTATCTGACTTTGTCACCTATGTTTAATGCTGGGAGAACCTTACCTGCGTGTCTGTTGATGTATAACTTCTGCACATTTTGATTATGTTTAAGTTGAAGTAATTTGGATGGTACCGGTTTTGCTTTAAGGTTACGTTCCAAAATAGGCACTTTAGTCCTCAAACTGCGCGACATCAATAACTGTGCCGGGGATGCGCCAACGCCATCTAGTGTAGTGTTTCTGTAGTTTAGAAGCGCTATTTGTATGTCACGATTATCTGTAACACATTTTTTTATTATCTTCTTGATTGTCTGTACATATCTCTCGACCTGCCCGTTGCTTTCAGCATGCATCGGACTTGTGTATATAGGCATGAAACCATAATTTGAAGAGAATTTTTTATATTCTTCACTATAAAACTGTGGTCCATTATCTGAAACTACATACTTAGGTATTCCGTATCTTGCAAATGTTTGCCGTAATGCATCAATGACCGATTGACTAGACATTTGTAGCAATTCAATTATGTCATGGAATTTAGAATAGTAGTCTACTATTAATAAGTAATTTTTATTGTTAACATGAAATAAGTCAATACCGACTTTGTGAAACGGTATGTCTTGTATCGAATGACTTATTAATGGTTCTTTAGCCTGTACATTTCTGAATTCCTGGCATATACTACATCTAGAAATTTTATCTTCTAACTGTCTACCTAAACCTGGCCAAAAAACGTTATCCCTAGCCAGTTGCTTACATTTAACTATGCCTAAGTGTGACTCGTGTAATGTATCTAATATATACGGTTGTAACAATTTGGGAATAATTATTTGAGCTCCTTTCAACAACAACCCATCATATACTGTGATCTCATGTCTAAATGTATAAAATGGTTTTACGTCATGGCCTACATTTGTGTGTGTATCCGGCCATCCTGCCAATGTCAAACATTTAATTTTCTGCAGTGTTGGATCCAAATGGGTGCCCTCTTTAACTCGCTGGATAATATCCATACCTATATCTACTGCAGCCACCGAAATGTCACAATCAAATAGGTCGTTTGGATTTATACTGGATGTATGGGCACGTGACAAGGTATCTGCAAAGAACAAGTTTGATCCTTTTAAGTATGTGACCGTGATGTCATAATTTTGGAGACTCATGCGCATTCTCTGCATCCTAGCCGATAATTGATGTATAGGTTTAAGCATAATAGCTACGAGGGGCTTATGATCCGTTTGGATCGTCACGTCATTACCATAAATGTATTGATGAAACTTCCTGCATCCGAAACATATGGCTAATAGTTCCTTCTCAATAACCGCGTAACCGATTTGTGTTTTATCTAATGCCTTTGAGGCCATTGCTACAGGTAAGTCCTTTTGAAAGAGGGTTGCCCCCAACCCATATTTAGAAGCATCAACTTGGATTATAATTTTCTCTTTTCTATCAAAATATCTGAGAACTGGGGCCTCACTCAAAAGATTCTTCAATTTATTAAATGATTCATCTTGCTCAGCCTCCCAGTGCCACGCCACACTCTTTTGAATAACAGTTCGCAGTGGTTTTGTAATATTTGCCATGTTTGGAATAAACTTACTAACATACCCGACCATGCCTAGGAAACGCTGAACTCCTGCTTTATCTTTTGGATGCGGCATATCTATTATTGCTTGGACCCTCTCTGTATTTGGTTTTAGGCCGCTAGAAGTGAGTAAATGGCCTACATAGTTTACGCTACTTTTGCAAATTTTAGATTTTTTAGGGTTTAACTTTAGGTTTACTTCTCTTGCACGTTTCAAGACTGCTTCCAAACGCAAGTTAAGCTCTGCTATGCTTACACCATGTATTAGAATGTCGTCAGAAATTACATGAACACCAGGCAGATCTACTAATATACTATTCATTTCTTGGATGAATACATCCCCTGCTGTTTTTATCCCAAATGGTAAACGGGTATAGCGATACCTCCCCCATGGGGTATTAAAAGTACACAATTTGGAGCTATCGGAATCTAATTGTATCTGCCAGTATCCGCTGTTTGCATCTAATACCGAAAAATAATTAGCTCCCTGTATTTGTGCGACTACTTCTTCAACAGTCCTTACGGGGTACGGTCCCCGTAATATTGCTTTGTTTAACTTAGTAGGGTCAAGGCAAATCCTGAGTTTACCAGGTTTTCTCACAATTGTTATGGAATTCACCCATGGGGTTGGTTCTACCTGCTTCACAATTACACCTAACTCCACCATTCGGTGTAACTCTTTTTTAACATCATCAACAATTGATATGGGCACCCTGCGTGGGGGATCTATGACAGGCATTACATTTTCATCAACATATATTTGTGCATTTACTTTGATTAAACCTAAACCTTTAAAAACGTCAGAGTAAGTCTTTACCAGTGTTTGTGCATCTATGTCAGTTTGTACAGCATCGATGGTGTCTAGGCGTGTTAACAGGCCTAACGTTACACAGGCCCGTTTACCTAGAATGGCACTCCCGGCATCTGTCACTTGGAATTTCATTTCATTTCCATTGAGCATCAATGTAGTTTCCCCGTTAGGCTTGATTCGGTGACCTCCATAAGTCACCAGCTGGCACCTCGAAGGGGATAATGTAGCACTTGTTATTTGACGGTAGACATGTAGTGGTAGGATGTTGGCCTCCGAGCCAGTGTCTAATTTAAAAGACACGTCTTGATCAGCAACGACGAAGGTGGCATACCATAAGTTATTGTTATCCACATCGTCACGGTCTAGAGTCCCCACAAACAAATCGCAGTCGTCTTCAACTACTCGATCGGTTACGTGCTGTTCCTCTCTGTAATCTGGGTCTACATTAAGTTCATGAACAGGGGCATATTGTTGCCGTCTCTTCTGTTGTCGACACACTTTCACAAAATGCCCAATTTTGTGGCATCCTGAGCACTCTTTCCCTCTAGCAGAGCAGTTACCTTGTTGATGTTGGTATCCACATTGACCACAACGTGTAGTTGCTATGGTAGAACTACGGTGATCCCGACTTGTTGATGACCGTATCCAAGGAGACACACGCTTTTGAAACCCTCTTTTGACGTAATTTGAATCAACCACATCGACCTGACTATCTCCGTTTGTGGTTACTTGTGCTGCTTTAATCTCACTCAACCGACACATCTGGATGCATTCCTCCAATGACAATGTAGGGGACTGTAATAACTTATCCCTGAGGTTATCGTCCTTAACTCCACAGACAATGCGATCACATAATAAAGATGCTTCCAATGTTCCATAGCAACAATACTGTACTCGATATTTTAATTCACGTATGTACGAGTCCATGTTCTCGCCCGCTTGATCAAACGAATTAAATTTGTACCTGACAACTGTTATATTGGTCTTGCCCTCGCAATATTTGGTGAAAGCGGCAATTAACGGTGTTATTTTGTCCTTGTCTGCAGGATCAAAGTCAAACGTCCTGTAGATCTTTTGGGCCTCAGTGCCTGCCACATGCAGGAACACGCAGCACTGCACCTTTTCCGACTTACTTGATACTCCAGCAGCTGTCGAGTATATCTCAAAAGCTTGATACCATGTTCGCCAATTTATAGCCATTTTCTCGTCTAAATTTAACGGCCCCGGTGGTTTTAATCCAGTGAGCGCCATGTCGAACAGATTAACCCGTAAAATCTGACACCATGTAAAAGACGTGTTAACACCGTGAGTCCTGTAACGTAACTGTTTATTTGGAAGGGATCCTTGTGACGTCATACAGGTAATGCGGTGGGGGTGTTCGGATAATCACATACATCACAGTATCTAAGTTAGATAGATGTATAGAATAAAATTAAAATAATTGCGTTGGTTTTGAAAATTTGATGTTTTCATCGGACTATGCATCTTTAAGACTTACTTACCAAATAGGTCATTCTGTGGGAGGTGATTCCTTACCACGACGTTAGGGGGCGTGTCTGGCACCGAGTGGTTGGCCCGATAGATGACGGTCTGTGGAAGATGTGCCAGGCCCTATGGGTGCAAGCATTCCCATCATGTCAATGTCTATGACTATGAGGTAAGCATTGTTATAAGGACTCAATGAACGTATTATGTGAGTATAAAGATACGGAAGGGAATATTACTTATCATTATTATTGTTATCCTCCATAAGTTACAACACTTTACCGGTGGCACCATCTCGCCCAGCTCACCTCCCCCGGATGTTGACCAGTGTCAGTCGCACTGGATGAGTGTACATATCGGATTATGCAGCTTTAATGGTGATTCAGTGCAGCCACTGAAACCGCCGAAGTGGTGCCACCAGTGACTAAGGCTAGGGGACCAGGCGTTATCTCTCACCTGGAGGACTGCAGACTCCAGCGCGGGGATTACCCTCAGGTTGAGGTAAGATCCGAAGGCACGATGATCACTCCAGCGTCCCCAGCCGCGGCGAACAGAGAGGCGAAATCCTGGAGAAAAGTAAGCAGACTCAGCCAAGGTATTGTCAGGTAGAGCAGTTCTCGAACCCACATTGCTGCCATTAACAAACACGCTCAGCCAAGATACTGATATTCGGGCTTCCCCAACTGCCTGTCTAGAGCATTACTCGAACCTACATTGCTGCCATTAACAAACAGGCTCAGCCAAGATACTGTCATGTAGCGTGGTACTCAAACCTATCTTGCAGACCTCATGCACCACGATCCCTTCCTCCACCGACACAAGGCGCGACTCACGGCCAACGAGTCGCCCCATTTGTCACGTTTTATGATCTGCAAGGGGGGTGGGGAGGGGGGGGGGGGCATAGGAACTATTCTACCGCGGTTCCTCACGGGGGTGAAACTAGGCCAAGCTCAACGAGATTGACCTTTATTATTTTTTAACAGTTTCTGACACACTGAGAAACTTCCTCTGCTAACCAGACGGGATGGCCGAATGAAGGGCGCATTCCTTACACGCGGTAAGCGGTATGCGAATGCGACAAAAAATTGAAATGCCTTGAAGCCTATGAGCTACATTCCTTACACGCGGTATGCGAATGCGAATGCGTTTTTCCGATCGGTCCATGTAGCGATTGGTGCGGCATGCGGCAAGCGGGGTGCGAATAGAAACCTGAGTCTGATGTGTCCATTAGTTTAACACTAGGAGAGGCGACTGAGCATAACGGAACGGTCTCACACAGGGGTGAGGAGGGGAAACACATGGTGAGCTGGGCACCCGGGAGACATACGGTTAGGGGAAAGCTAAAAATGCTACCATATGCACAGAAATATGAATACTTATCTATAATTTGGTTATAATAAAGGTAGGAACCCCCATGTGACGTACGAAAAGGTACATAGATATAAATGCAATATTTGGTCATATACAGAGCAGTATGGAGAGTATGGGGGGGGGAGCGTAGTAATAAACTATATCTGGATTTTTACTATTTCTTCTACTTTACAGACATTTCTATACTTGGATTCAATTCTGCTAAATATTTTCTACCAACAGTTACAACAGCATGTAAAAATATACGGAGTTTCGGTTCGGAATTATATATTGGCAGAGCGCATTATTATCCTCGGGCGACGGAGTGGGGACCAAGGTTATGTAATAAGAAAAGCAATGGGTGCCACTCGCTGTGTGACATGTTAAACTATGGGAGATATATGTTAATAAATAGTGCCCGAGATTATGATGAGATGTTCCTATATAAGAGACAGTTAATGTTTGGTGAAATGTTCCCTCTATGCACCAGAAAGGATGCAAGTGGAGGAAAAGGACAATTTTAATATATATTTATTGTAAATGTCTGCAACTACCTGTTACCACAGGGCCGATGGGCCAGCACACCAGCCATACTGCATACATTATGTACACCACCTGCAGCTGGGTTGGGTGACCGCTGCCCGGGTGGGGGGGGGGGGGGCATCGCCTCCCAGGCTGTGCAGGGTGCCTGATTGGCTGGATGTGGGAGGTCCCCTGCACCCCTTTCCCACCTGACCACACTAGCCTCACTTTGATATTGATTATTATAGACACTGCTCCAGACACACTGGGCAGAAACACTCTACTCCTGACTCTTGAGTGAGACACACTCTCTCTTGGGCAGGTACCCAGACACTCTGTCTGATGCTACCACCTTTCATATACACAGGAGTTGATCCGGAGAGAGGAAGACCGAGACAGGCGTGGGAGGAAAAGGGAGGGGTTTTATTTCGGATAAACATGGTGGTACAAGTCAAAGGTTTAACAATCTGAGTCGAGGTAAAATGTCACTTAATCAACCTGATCAATGTCTGAGGATGGTGTATGGGGGACCTGGGAGCCTGAGGAGGTAGGCCCGGGAGCCGACCCCCACGTAGTGGCAGTAAAAAAGAGGGTGGGTGGGTGTGGAAGAACAAGCTCGGTGTCTTGCTGGAGCCCGAATGCAGGTCAGAGGGGAGATGGGGGGGAGGAGGAGCGCGTGCGCGGGAAAGGGGGCGTCCCGGGCTTTCCCCGCCGGATCAACCACGTTTAACAATCTGAGTCGAGGTAAAATGTCACTTAATCAACCTGATCAATGTCTGAGGATGGTGTATGGGGGACCTGGGAGCCTGAGGAGGTAGGCCCGGGAGCCGACCCAAAACACAAGGCTAAGGCTCTCGGGGCGACCGCCGTCACCTGCCTGGGCAAGTAGGCGTGGACGGCATCGGACTCCCAGGTCCCCTGGGCCATTATGGCCGACAGATCAACGCCCCTGGAAGTGCAGGCCTGGGCCACGCCCCGGCGCAGGCCGTGCAGGGTGTATCTTGTGGCTTCAGGGATCCCGGCCGCCTCGAATGCGGCGCGGATCAGGGGCATGACGTCGTGCGGTGTGAGGGCGGTGTTCTTCCGAACTAGGAAGGCCGGCGCATCCCCCGAGGCCGGGAGGAGGGCGACTGCCCGGTCCCAGGCCCGGACCGGCCACAGGGGTGATCTGGGGAGGGCGTGCACATACAGGGACACCGCCTGAGCGGCGGAGCGGATAGTCTTGGAGCAGGACACCATGTCCCTGAGGCCCCCCGGGGCGCGCCGGACGTCATCGCGGCGGAGGGTGTGTCGACCGCCCCACGGGACGTGGGAGGGCGAGAGGAGGTTGGACTGCCTCAAGAAGGTGAAATAAGCGAGGACGACTGCGGCCCAAGGGGCAACCCCAGGGTGGCCGAGGGACCTCATGTGGTTGTAGATGATGGGCATCATGGCAGGGGTGATGGCGAGGGCCCTCTTGATCGGGGCGGCGAAGAGCCTCTCCCCACCCCGGTGGACGCGGGCCACGACGGGGGCGTCAAAGGGGGCGGGGGTCGCGTGGGCCCGAGATCATATTGGAGACCGAGGCAGGGGAGGGCAGCTGGCGGTGGAGTTGGGCGATGAACTGGCCCACGTCGTAGGGGAGGGGGCGGAGGTGGTCGACGCCCCGCTCCAGCATAAATTTGAGGTACCTCCTCGCGTGGCGGGTTCGTTTCCTCCAGGTCCCGGGGGCGAGGGCGGCCGCGTGCAGGGTCATGAGGTGGGCGTGCTCCCGAGGATCGTAATCTGTCGAGGAAGAGAGAGTTATAGATGGTTAGAGCAGCTCCGGGGAGTGCGAGACTCTTATTCGACCCAGACCCAGATTCCGACAATGATCCCGCACTATTTGGAGGGCGGCCCGGGAGGAGTGGGCCCGGCTGAGAGCATCCGCCAGTACCAGCTCGACGCCCGGCTTGTGGTGGACGACGATTGTGAAGGAGCCCAGGGCCGCCGCCAGCCACAGTTCTCGGACGCACGCACCGAGGGTCGGGTCGGAGGCGCGGCCGGACTCGAGGGCGAGGGCCGATGCCGCATTGTCCGTGTTCACCACGAGCTCGCAGCCACCCGGGGCAGGGGGTCCGAGTGTCTTCACTGCCATCCCGAGGTTGACGGCCTTGAGCTCGTGGATCGTGGGGAAGGCCATGATCATGGTGTCGCTGTAGCCCTCCGAGTAGCAGAAGTCTCAGGAGAATGCGCCGCCGCCGGTCATGCATGAGTCACATTCGATGACCCAGCGGGGGCGGACGAGGGGCGGAAGGAGGAAGACACCGTTCCCTCTCCTCGCGTAGTCGCGAAACGACTGGACGTCGCGCCGTAGGTCGGGGTCGACGTCGGCTCGTCCGGAGAGCGGGGAGGCGCGTAGGCTGGCGAGGATCTTGCACATGAACTTCTGGGCGGAAGGGATGCATGTGCTGATGTGCGCCAGTCGTCCGACGAGCTTCTGGAGGGCCTTCCGCGTCAGGGTGGGGCGGCCATCCAGAGCTCGCAGTCCGCCAGGACCTCGCCGAGCTTGTCATCGGGGATGCGGAGCACCATGGCTTCCATGTCGAGTTGTATGCCCAGCCAGACCAGCCGGATGGCGGGGGGGGGGGGGCATCACTTGTCGGGGGCGAGGGCCCGTCCGAGTGGAGCACAGATGTCACGCAGTGCGTCGAAGGCCCGCATCGCGTCCAGGTATGAGGCCTCACAGCCGACAAAATCGTCGACATAGACCAGGCTGAAGAAGCCACGCTCTCGGAGCATCCAAGAGATGGCCCCGGTCTCCAACAAGCAACTCAGTAGAAGTGTTCCATTAGGTTACCAGGATGTAAACATTCAGGTGGCACTACACTAAGTATCCAGACAGGGCCGGAGAATGATAAAAAAAAAAATTTAATCGAGAAAAGGTTTGAATAGTTGATTCTAAAGTTAATTGGGATGATTTGGCACCTAGATTAACTCGTAAGGAGATGCTAAAAGGTAGTAGGCAACCTGTGCCATTAGATCCAATTGTTGCTGGCCAGGGTAAACAAACTAATGTATTTTTGGTTGATAAATCAAAACAAAAACTTAAAATAATACATTCTTGTGATATTGGTACTGGAGCGTTTACACGCCAGCAGGCACATAGAACAGAACCGCTTGTTGCTAGTTGTACTGTAATCCACAGCATTGACCAATCACAGCAAAGAATGCCGCGGAGTGATCGATGGCAGCGCAGACGGTGGAGTGCTTCAGCTCTGCCGGACGGTAAAATTCTTTGTTTGTCACCACTAATTGGGAATGATTGCACCATACATAACCATTGGGCTAATACGAAGCATAAACTAAAAATAGTGCAAGTCGACAGCTTTCGAACTGATCGACAGGGTTTACGAGGTTTACGAGGTTTAGTCATAAGAAATGTTTATGTTCCTAACCAAACTTGCACCATAGTTTGCGTGTAGTGATGTAAGTTGTGCCACTAATAAACATGACTAATTCAATGGAGTTACAGTCATGTTGGAGATGTGATAGACTCCACAGTAGCATTGCAATAGTAAGATTATTGACACTTTTGCTTCCTGATGCTTCTACTTACATTTCAGGATGGACGATTTGTATAAAATGGAAAAATGGTATAAACATGGACGGAGTTGTATAGACATTGTTGTGTACATCCATGTACCAAATAAATCTTGTTATTCTATCGTGACATAGACGGTAAAACGTACACCGAGGGTGAGCGTGACATCACACTAACAATTAATAGATGATCTCTTTTCCCATTGACTTTCTATTTATCTAGGTTAATTGTTTGTAGCCAGGTCTATTGCGGTTGTGCACTTGCCGTATTATGTAACATGGCAGACGCGAGGTTGTGATTTGCTGATCGAGCTGAAACTTGTTTGTCTACTTGAAAACCTCTGAACTGTCACAGTAATTACGGAAATGCTCTGGATTCGTTAAAACTGTACACCATGTAGCTGTGTTGAAACTTAGGTGCTCTGGATTTGTTTTTTGGGGTACACTAAGCAGGTGGAGAAGAGAAACTCTGGATGCAGAGATGAATGCAAGAAATTAAAGATGTTGCATGCTAGTGCTTGAGAGATAGCATTGAGTATGTATTAACTTTTCTAGTTCCAAAAAGTCTTACTCGGCAGGTGTGTGGAGGACCAAGCCCGCATGGCACAGTACCTTGATTCATGCATTACCATAATAATCATAGTAATTTCTCAATCCTGAAAATTTATTTATCTATGTACTCTTTTGATACTCATCGTACTCACTTGGGGAAAAGTGAATGCGAATAGCAGATACAGTTCTTCTATTCGGGAAGGGGTAACTTTTTCGCGAATATACAGTATCCGTTTATAAATAATCAGGCGCTCAGCGTTGGAGTCTATTCTTATCAGGTGTTGACGGCCGTGCATGCAAAGGAACTACCGTTTTCGTTGAGCTTGACTGAAGCTGAATTTACAGTTAATTCGTCGGCGGTTGAAGCAAAATTAGACAAAACATGATGTACATGAGAGTTTTGTCACACATAATTCAAGACGCGGAGTCGGGCTACTATAACATGGCTTTAATGGTATCAAACGTCGAGATGGCTGCCAGGGAGACCATCTTCTACACAAAGGCTGGAAGTTAAGGCGTTAGAGTCAACATGATAACATACAAGGGGCCGTGATTCTGGACCTTTAAGTGGCTTGATGAGGTACTAAGTAGTCCTAGTTGAGCTGGTAGAGTCAATAAGGTAAGGGAGGTAGCCCCGGGGTCTGACCCCTTAATGAGTGGCTTAATGAGGTAGTATGAGTCCTAGTTAGAATGTGTAAGTCTAATGTTAAGTCTGTCTAAGTAGTCTAGTCCATAATGTACTTCCGGCACTCGTTCGTCTAATCCAGGAACTCAACCAAGTAAGGAGGAGAGTGCCTGGGGGGCCGTAGTGAAGGCCGCTTTCGGGCGTATTGATGCACTGCGGCAGACCTCCAGTTCCCCACGTCGCACACGTCGTCGATCCGAACCACCGCCTTGGCGCAGGCCTGGGCCGCGCCCTTCCGAAGACTACGGAGGGTATATGTCTTGGAGTGCTGTCGTCCACCTGCAGCGAGGGCCGTCCGGAGAGCCAAGGTCAGCGTACAGGCGTGTAGTGGGGTGCTGTCGGGGATCAAGAAGGCTGGGCCTTCTGGATCGATGTCTGTCTGGGTCGCGTATCTCCGCCAGGCTCGCACGGGGCAGCAGGCGGAGCCAGGCATCCGAGGCAGCGCGACCGAGTACCCGTCGTTCGTTGTCTTGGAGGTCTTAGTGGTTCGAATGTGTATCAGGAGAGCAGCCCGTTCCTCGGCGATGTCCTTCCCAAGTATGGTGTGGTGTGGGGCCTGCCCCGAGCCCGTGATGAGGAGGTTGCCCTGCCGTAGCATGGCGAAGTACCCCACCAGTAGTGCAGCTGTCAGGACCCGTGCTCGTGGGCCGGCGCCATGGAGGTATCCGACAGTGTCCTTGAGGTCTTGGATGGTTAGAGGTGGGGCCTGGCGGGGCACGTGGAGGGAGGCTCTTGCGACGCCTCGCTTGATGATAGTTGGGTGATGGCGGGCGTTTTTCCGTTTGGAGCGGCTGTCGGTTTAGTTATTACCGACCGCGGGCGTCCACGTGCCCTCGGCAATGCTGGTGGTGAGTCCGGCTCCTGCTCGGGCTCCTTCCATTGCTTCTTGGTGGATCTCGGCATACTTCTTGCTGTCGGTGTCAAAAAATTGACATTTCTTCATACTATCCTGACATTATTGACATTCATCCTGATATTATTGACATTTATCCTGACACTATCCTGACATTGACTTTATCATGATCTTATTCAAATTTATCCTGATGTTATCATGACACTATCCATTGATTATTCTATCCCTGCATACTTTCTTAAATCATTTTCCATTTCTATAAAGAATTATACTATATATTGATATTACTTAATAAATATAATATATTTATTTAAAAAAACTATTTATTTAATAACAAATATATATATATAATATATATTTAAAAAAATATTTATTAAAAAAACCCACTAAAATATTGATAATATTTGTCAGAAATACACTTCTCTGTTTTCGCATGGCGATGCCAATAGATAATCCCTGGGGAGGCATAGGTAATGCCTAGGGCATTGAAGTAGTCTAATAATTTTTCAAAAGCGAGTGTCTGTTGGAAGCTTAGCTCAAATGATCAGGAAGATTCTTCCTTTTTCTTTCTCTATTGTTCCCTAGGCGATTGCATGAGGTTCTTTCCAATGCTTGTTGGCAGAGATAATGCCTGGGGAGGCATAGGTAATGCCTAAGCCATGGAATGAACGCTAATCATTTTTCCAAAAGTGAGTGTATGTTGGTAGCTCAGCTCAAATGATTAGAAGGCACTCAGCATTATTAGGATGGGGTAAGGACTGGTTGGCTCAGTGTCAGGATAATGTGACTGAGTGGGATATCAGGTCAAGGTGCTTGTCACCTGGTCTCCCAGTGAGGCAGCACTATAAAGTCGCCATGAGTGCATACTGTCACAAGTCAGTACCCGTCCTGATATGACTTTAGATGTTGCTACGACGTAAAACAACAACAAACAAACAAATCTGAATTCAGAATTATTCCTTATACACAGCACCAATTGCTAAGTATCTGTACCAGTCTCTAAGTTGAATATGCAGGATCAAATCTAGGTAAAAATGTCTGGGTTTAGAAAATATACTAATAGTAATATCATCGGACTCTGCAACTTTAGTTTAAAGGAATCCGGTATAGACTGTTGGGATCGTAGATGTACTCCAACAAATGCTCTCCAAGCACACCGTTGATGGGATTCCCTCATCACATGACCCAGCGGGGTTCCCCACAGACCGGGGAACCTCCCCTAGGTTTCAATTGCAGTCATCTTGGATACTGACCTCAGCACTATCCCTTCACATATCTAGTGACACAAACTGAAAAAGTGTACTTCGAGAGTATTTGGTCGGAGTGAAGTTGCAGTCTCAGCAGCCCCTGCCGTAGATAAAAGATTCACCCCGGTGAGTCAAACCAATGATTTAAAAATTGATACTTGTCGCTACCTAACCTGGCGCTCTGCATTATTAGGATAGGGCAAGGAGCAGTTGAATGAGGAAGACCAATCATCCACGATTGAAATTTCTCCTGCTTAATCATCTAATGTATTAAAAATATTATGAAAATAGGCTGGTTTCAAGCCGGTACCTGGGAGAGCGGCTTAACGGGGCGGGTGAGCAGCCCCCCGGCTGCAATAACTGCTGGGAGAAGGGGCCGTGGGTAATTGAGGGCCCAGCACTGGTTCATCACCCACAGCAAGGCCTCCCGCTTCATCATGGAAATGTCAACTCCTGGCGCCATTTTGTGCTTCTCCTGTGTGTGCAACAATAAGGTCAAATAAAATGTTTAAAATTGGTGATCGTCCCCGTCCGTGCCTGAAAAATCGCACGGCCCTGATTTGATTAAGTCTTTTTTTTTAACTGTTAAAAATACGTCGGGCTAGCATAGAATTTACATATTGCTCAGCATGATATGAATTAATTTGGTTTTTTTTCCTGTGGAATAAATGAAAACATTGTGGAAAAAGACAGTTGCTATTGTTAATTAAAATATTTGACTTCCAGAATTGAAACTTCTAAAATTGGATGATATACTGAAAAGAAATAATTATTTTTTAAAAGTGTCTGCCCGACCCGGATTTGTGTGATCAAAAGGACGATCACCAACTTCATAAAAATATGTGGCCCAACAAAGCGGCCATGGCAGTCCACTGGCTTCCCGTGCGGTAGATACAAGATTCACTCCATACTACAGTAGCCTGAGCAGGGATGAAGAATAAACCCATTAGAAAAAGTGACGAAATTGTGGATGAATGAAATGAGCACATAGATTCTTAATCTAAAAAGCAATATATATTATTCAATACCTTATTAGATTCACCCACAAGTTTTGAATTGATTAGTAGATTAACTCCAGTAGAAACTTTAAAGTTTGAATCGACAGAACCCACATATCCACATGGCAGCCATTGGCAGGAAGTTGAGAGGTTCCTGGGTAATAATCCAATCTAGGTCAGGAAGCAGTCATTTTCATTGGCTGACGTAGTCAGGTGGTGAACCAGTTCATTCAAATATGGCGGATTTATTTCATGGACTCCATCAATTCAAACTGATTTTGTGTCATTATGCTTTGATATTATGTGATTTGAACATATGGATAGTACCACAAACCACTGAATTCAACACAAAATTAATCATTTTTAATTAATCCTAATGCTATTGTAGTAGTCTGTACATGAGCTCTACTACCACGCGGTAGCAGTGGAGACTATGCCATGCACCAGCGCAGTACCACTATACTGCACCAGGTGGCGGCACGGGTAGCCACCAGGCAGACCCCAACTGGGCTGCCCTCTACTGCGGGTGGCTGACCCACTCCCCCCACACACACCTATAGAGTCGATGTGGGATCTGACCAGTCAGGGGGCGGGTCAGACAACTACTGATGCCGCGGAGAGCAGATGGTTCAATAAACCAAGTTGAAGCGTACGCTAATTGAATCTTGGGTGTTCTTCTGTGAGTGACCGTGAGAGTGGGAGTCGGAGGGCAGTGGGCCATTACACTATTTAATAGGCTACTAATGTATGGAGTGTGGCCAAGGTTCCCTGGTCATCATATACAAGTCTATGAGGGCACACTCACTTGTAGTTAGAATTTGAGATTTAGAGGGTACACTCATGTGTGGCCAGCCAAAGTTTCAACATTTTAAAAGCCATCCTTCACAGGAACTTTAAAGCTTGGTCCTGTGGAGGGCTACTTTCTTTTGTTTTTGTTTTTTGCTAAAGTATATATTCATCTGAATATGACATTTGTCAGTGCTGGAGCACTGGTCTTCCGGCCATCTTACTATTGGAACTGACAGTCTAAATAATCTAAGTTGATCAGTGCTGTATTAGTTACAGCACCGATCCTGTAGAATTAAGGGAGTGGCCCCTGCTGTATAATGTACAGCAACTGTCACTGTAGTTCATGCAAAAATGGGGAGCAGCACCGAGTAGAAAGTGTATACTCGGGGCTACTCAAACAATCATTGAGGGTTACATTTTTTCTCGTATAAAACAAGGTAAGTTTATAGTTGACAAGACATTTTGTCTGTCTTATATAATGTTCAATGTGTTTAAACAGGTTGATAGTTGTGTAGGATGTTCGGTGTGTTGATAGTTTGTTTATGATGGTTAAGGGGTGACAGGGGATGGGGGCCCATTGGGGTGGGTGGTGCTTGTGTCTTTGACCTATATAACTAAGAGCTTAGAATAATTTAAAAAAAACTAATTTTAATAGTAAACAATTGATTGGAGTAAACAATAAAAGCTATAAAATATAACTTTCATAATCAATTTGAGATCATTGTATGGCAGCAGGGTCTTTTTATGAACACACAAACAAATACACAAACACACACACCTTCGCCTTTATTTATCTAAATGACCCTCGAACCCTGTACACGTGCTATGCCCTAAATATATGGACTACATATTATATTGTAATCACTGGAGAAATAAGCTAAATATTGACAATCTCAAACCATTAGGTTTTATTTTTTCCCATACAGATGTAATATTCCAGAATAAGAGTAATTGAATTGACTGGAAATATTATACCAAAATAAACCTGCTGAGGGGCAACCCGATACCATTACAATACTGCCTCCCCTGTATAATAACTCCCCTTATGAGTGCCTGGTATGTGATGCATGACAGACAAGCCCGCTGTAAGTTATACACAGCGATGGAAATCCAAATTGCCAGAGGTGATGGCTGTTTGTAAGTTGTTGTGGTTATTTGACTACACCTTTGCAGTGAAGAGGATGAACCGGGACAATAGATCACAGATTACAAATAAAGGATGCTGCAGCAGAGTGCAGGATCATGGTATGCATCACAGGCCAGGCATTCACAAGGGACAATATTATACTGGGAAGGCAGTATTACAGCAGTATAGGATTGTCCCAGCAGTTTTATCACAAGGGGGGAGGGTAAAATTATTGCCTGGGCCAATGTTATTCGTTTCCCCTGGTGGCAGCTTTATTCCAGAATAGTATCGCTGAGTGGGGGTTAAACTGGGAATATGTGTAAGGATCACCAAACTGGGAATGCCAATAAGGATTACTGGAAATAGTAGTAAGGATTACCAAACTGGAAATGCAAATAAGTATAACTCGGAATGTTAGTACGGATTACAAAACTGGAAATGCAAATAAGTATCACTGGGAATGTTACTAAGGATTACCAAACTGGAATGCAAATAAGTATTATTGGAGATGTTAATAAGAATTACCAAACTGGAAATGCAAATAAGTATTATTGGAAATGGTAGTAAGGATTAACAAACTGGGAATGTCAATAAGGATTACTAGAAATGTTAGTAAGGATTGCCAAAGTGGGAATGGCAATAAGGATTACTGGGAATGTTAGTAAGGATTACCAAACTGTGAATGGCAATAAGGATTACTAGAAATGTTAGTAAGGATTACTAAACTGGAATGCCAATAAGTATTATTGGGAATCGTAGTAAGGATTACCAAACTAGGAATGACAATAAGGATTACTGGAAATGTTAGTAAGGATTACCAAACTGGAATGCCAATAAGGATTACTGGGAAGTAAGGATTACCAAACTGGGAATGCAAGTAAGGATTATTGTGAATGCAAGTAAAGATTACGAAACTATGAGTGTTACTGTTAGAAAGGATTACTAGAAATGCTAGTAAGGATTTTCAAGTTCGGAAGGCAGGTAGGGATTGCAGGGAATCCTAGTAAGGATTGTCAAATTTGGAATGTAAGGATTAGAGGAATGCTAGTAAGGATTGTCAAATTTGGAATGAGAGTTAGGATTGGAGGGAATGTTAGTAAGGTTTGTCAAATTCAGAATGGGTGTAGGGAGTGCAGGGAATGCTAGTAACGATTACAATATTGGGAATGGGAGTAAGGATTATTAGGAATACTAGTCAGAATTACCAAATTGGGAATGCAAGTAACGATTATTGGGAATGCTAGTAAGGATTACCAAACTGGGAATGCGAGTAACGATTATTGGGAATGCTAGTAAGGATTAGCAAACTGGGAATGCGAGTAACGATTACTGGGAATGCTAGTAAGGATTACCAAACTGGGAATGCGAGTAATGATTACTGGGAATGCCATTAAGGATTACCAAACTGGGAATGCGAGTAACGATTACTGGGAATGCCATTAAGGATTACCAAACTGGGAATGCGAGTAACGATTATTGGGAATGCTAGTAAGGATTAGCAAACTGGGAATGCGAGTAACGATTACTGGGAATGCTAGTAAGGATTACCAAACTGGGAATGCGAGTAACGATTACTGGGAATGCCATTAAGGATTACCAAACTGGGAATGCGAGTAACGATTACTGGGAATACCATTAAGGATTACCAAACTGGGAATGCGAGTAACGATTATTGGGAATGCTAGTCAGTATTAACACACTGGGAATGCGAGTAAGGATTACCTTGATTGCATCAAAAGGGCGGAGCATGAGCTAGGGGAACATGATGACGTGCAGCCAGTACCGGATGGCGTTCTGCGCACGCTTAGAGAATGACATCCGGTGCATGAGGCCAGTCAGGTCGACCGGCACGTAGGCCAAAGGGTGCGGGTCGACCAAGTCAGGTGTAAGGCACACTCCAGCACGACCACCTGGAGGAAGACACGGCAAATGGGATGGGTCAGTGTGCCGGGTTGGTTGGTTATGGGAGTTTTACGTTGTGGCAACATCTAAGGTCATATCAGGGACTTCTTGGTTGGTTGTTGGTTGGAGTTTTATGTTCTGGCAATATCTAAGGTCATATTAGGATGGATACCGACTTGTGACAGCGCACACTCATGGCAACTTTATAGTGCTGCCCCACTGGGCGACTAGGCCATCAGCACCATGACCTGATATCCCACTTAGTCACATTATCCTGACGTTGAGCGAACCAGTCCTTGCCCTATACTATTAATGCGGTAGCGCCTGGCTTTGAAGCGACAAGTATACATTTTTAAGTCATTGGTTTGACTCGACTAGGGTTCGAACCCATGGGTGTTCCGAGTCAGTGTGCCAGGTGTTCATTTGTTCATTGTTCACTGGGGATTCATGTCCTGGTTATATTGAAAGTCATTTGAGGATGGGTCACGACTTGTGACAGTGAGATCTCTATGGTCGATCAGACAGGATGGCCAAATGGCTTAATGAATGCATCCGTCTTCCATTTTGGTAGGTCATGGGATTCGAGTCAAGTCAAACCAATGACTTAAAAATGTATATTTGTCACTTCCTAGCCAGGCGCTCAGCATTATTAGGATACAACAAGGACTGGTTGGCTCAGTGTCAGTATAATGTGACTGAGTGGGATATCAGGTCATGGTGCTAGCAGCCTGGTCTCTCAGTGGAGAAGCACTATGAATTCACCATGAGTGCACACCATCACAAGTCGGTACCCGTCCTGATATAACCTGAGCTGTTGCCAGGACGTAAACCTCCAACAACCGACCAACCAAACACAATCTGTCGCCATGGAAACAAAAATACACTCACCGGAAGTGAGAGCTGCCGGGCTAACAGGAAGCCGCATGTGAAGATGTGATCCACTATGGCCACGTCGAACACCTGTGACGTCAGCACGGCCCGCAGCGTCTCATCGGTGAGCATGACGTCACACTCGGCGGTCATGGTGTCTACCATACTCGCCAACTGCGCGACGCTGATGTTGCCGTAGACGAGCTCCGTCATGTAGCTCTGCGCGTTGCTCTCCCACTTCGCCGAGGTCATGCTCGACCCGTATCTTTTGCAGGATTTATCCGAAATAGTAATAATAATAATAATAAATAAATAAAATAAATAAATAAAATACATAAAATAAATCAAATAAATATTTAAACAATTTAAAATGACTAAAAATTAAATAAATGAAAATTGAAATAAAAATATTTAAAATTAAATTAATTAAATTTCATATTCCATTTCCCTGGAGGTACCTACCATGAGTGAACGAACATCAAGCTGAGAACTGAGACAGATTAATTTGATGTATTTTGGATAATACTCGTCTACTATTGATTTAGATCTAATGCAGGCTATGGAATTAGATGTTTACAACACCCCACTTAACGAGGTTTCTTTATTGGAGTTTAATGCCCTAGCGACATATAAAGCAGCAGGAAAGATACCAACTTATACCAGTACACCTTCATGGTGACTCTATAGCTTTGCCCCATTGGAAAACCGAGCCACTTGCATCATGACCCGATATCGCACTCGGCTACATTATTCTGATACTGAGAAGGTCAAGGGTTGGAATCCCGGCCGAGTCAAACCAACAAATTACAAAAATTGCTACGTTCGCTAGCAAGCCCGGCGTTCGGCATTACTAGGATAAGGCAAGGACAGGTTAGCTCAGCATCAGGATAATTTGACTGAGTGGGATATTCAGTCATGGTGCCGGTGGCATGATCTTCCCCAAAATGACAGCACTATAAAGTCGCCATGATTGTGCTCTGTCGCAATTCAGTATCCATCCTGATTTGACCATAGATGTTGCCAGGCTGTAAAACCACAAACAAACAACCAGCACACACACTGCATCATCAGTTTCCTGGATTGCTGTAGTGTGCTTCCCACCATACACGCATCCCTCCCCCCCCCCCCGCCCACACCAGGGGTCCCCAGGGTCCAGCACGCCGGGTCCCAGCATCCCCTCACCTGGATGGTTGCCGATCTGCTCTCCATGTGCACATGAATGGGCAGGGTGACATGATGGCCGCGTTCCACTAACTCCTCGCCGAGTCGGGTCATGATGTGGAAGTGACTCTGTGACGCTTGTCCGACCGGCATCGTCAGCGCCAACACCTGAAGCCGCCTCCCTCCTCCTCCCCCGCCTCCTCCTCCTCCTGTCCTTCCAGCCCCAGCAGCCCAATCTTCTAGTCTCGTTCTACCTGCTCGCATTCCTCCTTCTGCTCCTGATCTCCCTACCCTGCCTTCTTCTGCTCCTGCTCTTCCTACCCTCCCTCCTCCTCCTCCTCTTGCCCTACCTCCTTCTACCCTTACTCCCCCTGCTCCTTCTCTCATCTCTCATTCTGCAACTACTCCTTCTGCTGCTATTCCTTCTTCCCTTTGTTCTTCTGCTCCTGTTACTTCTACCTTTACTCCTGCTCCCTTTCCCACTTCTACTCCTGCTTCTCCTACCCCATATCCTGCTCCTTCTCTTACTATACCTCCTCCACCCTCTGCTCTTCTTCCCATTGAGCCAGTCTCCCAGTCCCCCGTTCTCGTACCACTTACACCCATTCCTGCTCCTACTGTTCCTCCTGCTCCTACTGTTCCTCCTGCTGCTGCTGTTCCTCTTGCTCCTACTGTTCCCCTTCCCGCCCCTTCCACTTCTCCTACCTCTTCCCCTCCTCCTACTCTCGCACCTGCTTCTCTTTCAACCCTCTCCTCCTTTGTTTCTCCACATTCTTTTGAGCTATCTCCCAATCCCATTCCTCTTCCACCAGCTCCTGCTCCTTCTCCTCCAGCCCCTTCTAATTCCCCTAACTCCCCTCCCACTCCTGCTCCTGCCTCTGCTCCTCCCGCTGCCCATTCTGTTCCGCCATTCTGTGTTCCCACTCCTACTCCTACTTGTTCGGGTCCTAATTGTGGTCCTTCTCCTGACTCAACCCTCCTTCCCATTCGGAGCCTGTTCTGTGCTGCTGCTCCTGTAACCCCACCCTCTTCCTTTCTTCCAGGGTTCCCTGTTCTTGGCCCCTGTACCGAGCTCCCAGCACATCCTTGTGCCAGGAGCATGAGTGGGATGCAGAGGGGGAGGATCATGTCACGTGATCGTCTCCAGTTGCAGAATGGACTCTCTCCCTCACTGCGTCAGCCCAGGTGTCGACGGGTTGTCTGTAATCCTGGATAGATGCGGTTGGAATTACGAACTGGTCTAATAACACAGACATGCGTACAGTAAACCTTCCTTAATCCGCCCTACTTTGTTCCCATAAATTAGGTCAGATTAGCGAGATTCTTGGATCAACAATTTTGAGTTGTGCTAAATATATTGCTCAAATACTTATCTATCATAGCCCACTAATTTTTGTGTGAATAGGTTAGGAAACCGTGGACCTTAATGTTGCATGGTCCGATGAAATATAATTTTGTCAAAATTAAAACAACTACTTACATTTGATCCTATATATCCAACTTATATACTGGTGTATTAGCTAATGATTTGCGACAGCATATACAGAATAACCAGTGAATCATTGCATTCTCTCCCATTTCATCAACTTTACTTCAATACAGATAAACACTAGATGCTGGACCTAGAAGCTCCACCTTTTATTTACAGTTGATTCATGCTAAAGCAGTATTTTCTCCGATTCAGACACAGTTGGAAGGATTAATATTTTATCTATGACTTTGATCGAAGCAGACGTCAACTAATACACATTCCACAATGTTAGAGTTGCATCGTCCGATGGTAATTCACTCAGGTCGATAGACAAAGGACTCTGAAGTTGCTTATCAACATTTTATTGGAGTTCATAACCTGTGGGCAGGTCGGTTTCTAGATAAAGGATTCATCCGGTACTCGCAGTACACGGGTGAATACCAGCCCTATATAAAAACCGTCGAAAAAACGGGTTAATGAAATGAGAGCCTAATTTCACAGTCTAAGAAGCAACATTTATTCTTTGTAGATGTCTTCATATTTACCCGCTACCTTTGAGTTGCAAAATATAATAAAATAGCTAGTTTAATATGATTTAATATTGAAATCGACGGCATTCTCTGGCCGCCATCTTGGATTTTTGCATTCTCTCCCATTTCACCAAATCTGTGCCAATATATGTAGCCATTTGATCATGGAACCACAGTTTCTACTTCATGTTCCATACTAAAGCTATTTTCGCCCGAATTTACACTACGTTGTCGTTCACCCATGTACTACAAGTACTACAAGTACCGGGTGAATCTTTTATCTAGTCAGTTTCGTGTTAACTGGGCGTTCAATCTCGGTAATGTGACATAATATCAGTGGAAGCCAAGCTTCAAATAGCAATAATCATGTCATGTACAGTGTTAACGAGTCAATTCAAGTCAATACTTTATTTCACACTCAGCATTATGGCAGTTACATAAATTGGTCCATAGTAGGCACATATAAAAATATATGTGAATAACATACAAGTAACAGTATGAATACTACAATACTAACCATCAAACAGCAAATAGATGAATAGTCATTGCAGTGAACGAGCAATGAATGAGTAACAGGATCATAATCAAAGTAATGGGTGGTGTTCATATACAAAATAACAATAACAATCAGCAGAATCGCCTTTCCAGGATCCTGCTTCTTTTACATCTTGTGACTGTGCGCACTCATGGCGACTTTATAGAGCTGCCCCACTGGCAAACCAGGCAACCAACACCTTGACCTGATAACCCACTCAGTATCATTATCCCGATACTGAGCCAACCAGTCCTTGCCCTATCCTAATAATGCTGAGTGCCAGGCTAGGAAGTAATTGTTAAGTCATTGGTTTGACTCAACCAGGATTCAAACCCACAAACTCATGGGTTCGAATCTCCCGATCTCCCAAAACAGGAGACAGACGCCCTACTCATTCGGCCATCCCGTCTGGTTCTTTTACATCTCGTAGGGACAGACCAGCTGAAAGACAGGCCTGAGCAGCCCCTCTCCTCAGACTATGCAGCGTTAGGTAGACACCAGAGCCGAGGATGGCCGTGGCGGCAAGGGAGAGGAACTTGGCTAAATGGGTTACAGTCAAAGTGTAATATGTCGGGACTCGGCCGTCTGAACCCCAAAAATTACTAGTCTCCACAGGTGTGTTCTGACAACTGTCTGTCAGTTCCCACCTGTTGTTACTCTCAACAACTCATAAGGAATAAAGGAAGACAAGTCGCGCAAGATTGACAGTGAAGAGGTTGTGCTTTATTGGCATCAACCTACTGGCGACCTATCATCCTCACTCCTTAACAACTGCCCACACAGATCCGCATGACTCTTGCTTGTGTATATCAGAATCAGTATCTACAGCCCGTTGAACCTGAATCCAATGGTTGTTGCACAAAGCTCAGTCTTTGGAATAGATGGTGCTCGTTTGCGTGTAGAAATTGGAGTGTGTCTCCTTGTGGGGTCTCTGTGTCAGGTATAGGGAATGCAGGTGACTGGGCTCACACAGCCAGCCAATCAGACCCTCTACAGCCTGGGTGGGCGGCGCCCTAATAGGGGGCAGCTGTCACTCAACCCCAGCTGCAGGTGGTGTCCATAATGTCTGCAGCATGGCTGGGTATGCTTGTCCATCGGTCCCGTGGTAACGGGTAGTTGCAGACAGTTACAACAAACATATATCAATGCTTCTCTCCATCAATGCACTCTTTCTGGTGCATGAATGGAACATTTAAATAATTATTAACAGTCTCTTAAGTATGAACAACACATCATAATCTCAGTCCCTATGTGTTATCACATTTCCACATAGGCGCTTATTTCACAACACGAGTGGGGCACCCATGGCTTGTCTGTTATATAATCCTGGTCCCCACTCCATCGCCCGAGAATAATAATGTTCTTTGCCAATATATAAATCCTAACCAAAAATCCGTATATTTTTACAAAGGGCTCACTGGAGGTTAAGGAGGAATGCTGGGCAGTCAGGGAGAAGGGTAACCGTACGAGTGTATCTTGCATTTTTCTTTGATCTTTTTCTTTACTCTTCCTAGGGTGGACTCTTCAGGGCGCTCTTCCTCTACATAACATTTCACTGATGACCTCATTACACTTATTGACATTTATACTTACTCATTGACACTTATTGAAATTTATACCTTCATTGGTACCTTTTGAAATTTGATCCTCATTATATTATCCTTGCAAATAAATGATATTTTATTTCCCAGCCTGCCTCTCTTCCTTCGCCGTGTATCAAAGTGTTCACATGCACAATTTAAACTGCTTTAGGCTAAAACGGTTGAACTAATCCACCTCATGAACTGGTTTATATGAAGCGAACTAGTTGAGTCAACTTAGTGTTAAACCGATTTAGCGCCATGTTCACACACACGTTTTAAGCCAGACTAGTTAAGTCAGTTTAGTTAAGCCGGTTTAACGTGTATGTGTGAACATGGCTTTACATAGGTTGTAAGGCATACTCCAATGGCTTCAAATATACTTTCAGATTGAGCAGGGTTTGCACTACTTTCCACGTCTCTAATATGTTCTATCCTACAACACCGATGTCAGTTGTTAGGGATGGATAACATTAATAATCAAAGGTTGACCACAGACACCCTCAGACCAACGCTGGGCCCTTAATAGCTCGTTTAAAGGTGTATATATATATATATACAAAGTATGATGAGTGACATTTGATCATGATCACTGTGAATAAATTAAGTTGTTTAGTCATGTTACAGCCTATTTAAGTTGGTTGGTTGGTTGTTGGGGTATTACGTCCTGGCAACATCTAAGGTCATATCAGGATCCTCCTTAAGTACTTTCAATCCTACATGATAACACCTCTAATTAAGGACAAGTAATAATTTTTAGGAATGTCAGCATAGAGTATAGAAAAAACGCCTCACTGTTAGTTCACTCACCTACCTCACTGTTAGTTCACTCACTTAGCTGACTGTTAGTTCACTCACTTAGCTGACTGTTAGTTCACTCACCTACCTCACTGTTAGTTCACTCACCCACCTCACTGTTAGTTCACTCACTTAGCTGACTCTTAGTTCACTCACTTAGCTGACTATTAGTTCACTCACTTAGCTGACTGTTAGTTCACTCACCTACCTCACTGTTAGTTCACTCACCCACCTCACTGTTAGTTCACTCACTTAGCTGACTGTTAGTTCACTCACTTAGCTGACTGTTAGTTCACTCACTTAGCTGACTGTTAGTTCACTCATTTAGCTCACTGTTAGTTCACTCCCTTAGCTGACTGTTAGTTCACTCACTTAGCTGACTGTTAGTTCACTCACTTATCTGACTGTTAGCTCACTCACTTAGCTGACTGTTAGTTCACTCACTTAGCTGACTGTTAGTTCACTCACTTAGCTGACTGTTAGTTCACTCACTTAGCTCACTGTTAGTTCACTCACTTAGCTGACTGTTAGTTCACTCACTTACCTCACTGTTAGTTCACTCACCTACCTCACTGGTAGTTCACTCACCTCCCTCAGTTAGTCCACTCACTTACCTCACTGTTAGTTCACTCACCTACCTCATTCTTCGTCCACTCACCTACCCCACTGTTAGTCCACTCACTTACCTCACTGTTAGTTCACTCACCCACCTCACTGTTAGTCCACCCACCTCCCTCACTGGTAGTTCACCCACCCACCTCACTGGTAGTTCACTCACCTACCTCACTGGTAGTTCACTCACCTACCTCACTGTTAGTTCACTCACCTACCTCACTGGTAGTTCACTCACCCACCTACTGTTAGTTCACTCACCTCCCTCACTGTTAGTTCACTCACCTACCTCACTGGTCGTTCACTCACTTACCCCTCTGTTCAACCACTCACCTACCTCACTGTTAGTCCACTCACCTACCTCACTCACCTACCTCACTGTTCGTCCACTCACCTACCTCACTGTTAGTCCACTCACTTACCTCACTGTTAGTTCACTCACCTACCTCACTGTTCGTCCACTCACCTACCCCACTGTTAGTTCACTCACTTACCTCACTGTTAGTCCACTCACTTACCTCACTGTTAGTTTACTCACCTCCATCACTGTTAGTTCACTCACCTACACCACTCTCAGTTCACTCATCTACCTACCTGTTAGTCCACCCACCTACCCCCACTGTTAGTCCACTCACCTACCCCACTGTTAGTTCACTCATCTACCTAATTGTTAATTCACTCAACTGCCCCACTGTTAGTTCACTCACCTAACCCACTGTTAGTTCACTCATCTACCTAACTGTTAGTCCACTCACCTACCCCACTGTTAGTTCACTCACCAACCCCACTGTTAGTTCACTCATCTACCTAACTGTTAGTTCACTCAACTACCCCACTGGTAGTCTGCGCACGCTCCTATGTCCCCAGGTACTTATGTATTTCGCCTACCTCTCTGTTTAGTGTCTTCTCACCTATCTCACCTATCTCAGTGTATACTCACCTACCTCACCTATCTCACTGTGTACTCACCTATCTCACTGCCCAGCCAACATGCCCTGGTGGGCCCCACTTGGGTTGTCAATGGGCGAGTTGGGCACAGCTGGGCAGGGGCTCCAGGTGGGCTCTGAAGTGGGCGTGAGATGGGCCCCACATGGGATAGATTCCCAACTTATGCTTAGATTATTTTGTAAAAGTTTTGTAATTTATTACGACGTATTGAGGGAGTGCATGTGATGTCATTACTTAGCAATCAGCGGTCAGCGGGCTGCCTTCTTGGATTACGAGCACCCTTCCTAGCCATGTTGTGAATGCATGCAGGTGCAGTAAAACAGAGTTTTCTTGTGTTGTGGGAGGTTCTGGGCAGTTTGCCTCCAATGTGTTTACTTACAGCACTTTAGCAACAACTTCTGAAGCCAAACTGCTCAAAACCGGGACAAATAAACCAACAAAGCAGTAAATAACCACAGTGTAGGCAGGTGCAAGCCTTCTGTATGTCATCCAATATGGCCACCGAAAGTTGCCTCGTGACGTCATTACACCCCCTCTATTAATGGAATTATTCGGTACGGAATGTTTAGCTATGTGAGTATTTATTTTTAAAGCATTTTATCTCAATGGAACATATTCTAATGGAAAGAGCTTGAAGAGACCTTAAACTTAGTAGTCATATAATTTTTCTAATGTAAATAATCAAAACATAAGTTGGGAATCTAGCCCATGTGGGGCCCATCTCATGCCCACTTCAGAGCCCACCTGGCGTTCTCTGTGGTGGAGTGGTTAGAGTGTCTGACTTTTTTCTAGGTCAGACTCCTAATCTGAGGGTCGGCGGTTCGATTCCCCGTGCCCCCAGCTCTGCCAATTTGGATTTCCACCGCTGTGTATAACTTACAGCGTCATCAAAGGCCGGTTGCTCTCATACCATGTCTATGTGGTGTGGGAGGTTAAAAATCCCTTGGTTGCTAAAAGTGTAGGCTCGGGCTTTCTATCGACCAGCAGTGGAATGAGGAAGACCAGTTGTCTATGACTGAAAATTCCCCTGCTTAAACAACTAATGGACCAAAAAATAAAAAATAAAGTTACATCGATTTGAACTTAAAAAATATGCCTAGTTATGGGCCCTTTGTTCTATAGTAAACCAGCCAAAAGTTGTGACCCATATTACTAGTTTTATGAGCAAGGCTGAGGTGTGAATGCCAACTGCCAATTGGTTTGAGACAGAGGGGACATTGTAAGCAAATCCTGCGGATTAGATAACTCTCTTGGCCATCTATCAAAGATCCTTAACATTTCACAACATGTAGAGAACTAACAAAGGAACAATATGTGCATAGTTTAATGGGACATTTTAATCAACTTTGACTGATTTGATGAAGATTTTGTGGAAAAAAGTAAAACCTGAAATTCAACCATCAACTTTTGAAACTAATACTGGCCCAATTGTAAATGTACATGTTATAATTGTACATGTTATAATTAACATGCGTAATTCTCGGCGGAGACTGGACAAGATGATGCCGCCACCTTGAGGAATACAATTTAGTTCCTGACCAACTCGATAGGTGGCGCCATTGACCTGAACTCTGCCGGTGAGATGTGTACGTTATCTGCCTCACCCGTGCAAAAACGCCCAGAACCATCGCAGCTGCCGCCCGCCTAACTTCGACCCGACTTTGCTACAGTCTACCTCGCTACCTGTATGCGTCGGTTTCTACGAACTACAAAATTCTAGCGGATCACTATGATAGAGACAGCTAAGTACTATTTTTCTTTAGGTTCTCAATATTAACACAGAGGCATTGAACAAGAACATCTACACCAGTTCAGCCGACTCATGCACGTAAACACTTTGCATGCTGGGCGATAATAGAGGCATTCTCAACTACACTACAAACCTGTTGCTAGAAGTTTCTGTGTGATTGACATTTGATGTACTGCCAGTGCCGGTGTCACGTTGAAGCAAGGCTCCATTGGGATTGACAGCTATCCTAGCCCTATGTAGCATAGCTTCTTATCTGCAGAACCATTTAGTCCTACAACCATCACAGCTTCAGCCAGCGTATATATGTGTCAAAAAACTTCTCTGAAACTTCTCTGAAACTTCTGACCTGCTACCAGTGGCGAAAAAGTCAGAGTCACAGGACTGCCATTTTAACTTGAAACTTACTTGATATCTATCTACCACGATTACTTATCCAAGCCAGCTACAATAATACAGAGGCATTGATTGAACAAAAACACCTACATGTACTCCCGGTGCCACTGTCATGTTGAAGCAAGTGATTGACATTTGATGTACTGCCGGTGCCAGTGTCACGTCGAAGCAAGGCTGCATTGGGGTGACGGCTTTCTTTCATAGAACCACATCCACTACTAGAACCATCTAGTCCTATAACCATCGCAGCTTCATATATCTGTTATAAACATTTTTCCGCCACTGCTTCTTCCTCTATACACATTATACATTTTATTGCATTTATGTCATTT
Source organism: Branchipolynoe longqiensis (assembly GCA_030323885.1). Taxonomy (NCBI): domain Eukaryota; kingdom Metazoa; phylum Annelida; class Polychaeta; order Phyllodocida; family Polynoidae; genus Branchipolynoe; species Branchipolynoe longqiensis. The sequence continues at coordinate 75,026,435 of CM059199.1, read as the reverse complement.
TCAGTGTGTGCCGGTGTAGTGCCACACTCGACCATCGCAGCACCTGTTCGCGTGACATCGACTCGACTTTCTTAGACAACTGCAGCTACAACTTCACACAGACCACGAATAAGGATTGACAGTTCTAAGGGAAGTACAAATATTATTTAGTATTGAGTGTTGTGCTGCTGGAAAGTTCGATAGTTGTGAAACTGACATTTTGTTGTGCTGCCGGTGGCCGGTGTGGCATTGAAGCAGGACTGCATTGGGAGTGACAGTATATTGGAGTCCTAATGTAGCATGTTACTGTTGCATTCTGTGTCACCTTCTCGTACAGGAGAATCAAAAAGTTCACTACTTCAACATACCAATATCTAAGTCGCTGTTGGGCCCTGTGACATTGACGCAAACCGCCATTGAGTGTCGGTGTACCGGTGGTCAAATATATATATTCATCTATATGTGTCAAAAAACTTGTACGCCACGATAACCACTGCAACTACACACAAACTAGACAAAGGATTGACGCGAGGCAGAATTCTAAGGGCAGTACAAATATTACCTATTTATTGTGTTTTTTTTTGTTTAGTTTTTTTGTTTTTTTCTGCTGCTAGAAGGTTCTGTGGTGTGTGACTGACATTTTATGTACTTCCGGTGCCGGTGCCACGTTGAAGAAAGGCTGCATTGGGGTTGACAGCTTTCTTTTCTAGAACCATCTCCACTACGTAGAACCATCTAGTCTTATAACCATGACAGCTTCAGCCAGCATATATATTTGACAAAAAACTTTTATGCCACTATCTTCTTTACTTTCCCTTACTCATTAATTTCTCTCTGCCGGGTAGTCTTCATTGGCCCCAATTTTATCAGACATTTTACATGACGCCATTTATACTACACCATTGGACTCAATTACCGGCATTTTAGAACACATGATATATTTTGTCATTCATTTATTCTTCCCAAAACTCCTTTATACCGTTTAACTTACCTCGTTCTACTCAATTACCGGCTTTTATAAATTGTGCTACCAATCTTAGGAGCAGACAAAACCTACCGAATCTCATTAACGACGACAAACCATTACAGGAACCAACGCACCTGCCATCACTAATATCGACCAGCCTTCCTGTCAACATGACTATAGCTAGGAAGACGACTAAAAAGACAGGCAACAACAAGCAGAACAAGGCGCCCAAAAATCGTGGACGTCCAAAGCTCATAAATGAGAGCAAAATATTCAGTGAGGGCGACACTGACGATACTTGTCAGTCAACCATGAAAGAAAAACCGTCTATGCCTGAAAATGCAGCCAACAAGCAACAACGATGAGCTCATCAGGGCCATGCAAGCTGCGATGGCAGAACAGATGCACGACTTCGAAGCAAAGATGGTCGCCAGAATGGAGGCACTGGAGACTGGCAGGCACAAGAAAAAACACACGGTCACCCATGCCGAGACATCGGATACTGACAGCGACAGTGACTGTGCCGGCGCTTGTGCGCCGATGGTGAGCCGGCGCCCACCACGGCACCAACAGGAGATACCAACCTTCAAACCCATACCAGCACCAAGGAGGAAACCACGCATCCCCACACATGCCGAAAAACACCAAATATATGATGACACACAGTACGATGACTGCTGCCAAGAAGCCAAAGCGGCACGCATGCAGTCAGCTAGGCTCAACAGGGATGCATCAAGCAACGAACACACCGATGCCATCAATGAACTCTTAGCTGCCGCTGGCTCCGCCATCGGAAAGAAAAAAGGTAAATCCGCATTACTGCCACATTTATTTGTAACTCGCGGGATTAAGAGGGAGAAAGTTGCAGTGGGCGAAGCCACGTTCACAGAGTACATGGGCTCCCTGTGTAAAATGATGAAGGTGGTTGAGGTGCCCGTCTCCTGGAAAGACCCCCTGCTCGAACACCTCCACCAGCTGATGATCATGGCGTGTGACTGGGAGTGGCAAACGTGCCGCTCCTGGTCAGAACAGGTCTTCGCCATGATTGATGACGGACAACTCCCCGATGGCTGGAATGACCAATACGCCATTAAAGATCTACAGCGGGACGCCTATGCTGTTGGCTTTCGCCTACCGGCCCGCAATCAACACCGATCTACAAAATACAACTTCAATCAGTCACGCATGGCCGGGAACACTCCCAACAACCAGTCTATTTCCAGTGGGAACCCATACAATTTCACAAGGAATGACTTCAACCGTGACACTGATGGAAAGGCCTGCCACCAATGGAACTGGGGGATCGACTGCGGCTTCAACTCTAACCATCGGGAGCACCCTGATAAGAAGATGCATGTTTGCGCTTGGTGTGCCAATAAACACCACTGCGCAAACATGCACCGCGAGAAAGACTGCATAAATAAGCAGAGATTCACAGACAAGAAATCGGGCCAAACCAGTGGTTCAACAAACCAACAACCCACACAGGGTTTTTGAGAAATGGCTCCACGAAAAATACCGACAACAGACACGTGGAGCCCAGATCTACTACGTTAACAACAACGGCCGTCCTAACAGGAGGATACGACAGCTGCACCGACATTGGTGCGACAGATGCAGACATGCTTGGCATCGGGCAACAAGTGACACCCGTCACCGAGACACACCCTCCGCCTACCACAGTCGAGTATAGTGCCACACTCGACCGCATTTGGCCTCACCCACGACATGACATGTGGGTGGGCCATACTGAATATATTCAAATATATAACAACGTCAGGTGTACGGCGCTACCAAACTACATGAAGGCCCGGGTCCCAATACGATCAGGACTTAATATTTGTGCCTGGAAGAGCACCCTGGCGGACTATCATGATCGGCAGGTAGTCGAGTTCCTAGAATTTGGCTGGCCTGTCGATTATACCGGCGATGCCCCTCCTACCACTACAAACAGCAACCATCGTGAAGATCCTGCACATACCACCTACATCAAGAAATACGTAGAGACTGAACTCAGCCATGGGGCACTATTCGGCCCCTTCAAGGAGCCACCCTTCACCCCCTGGTCTCAGACGAGCCCGATGATGACGCGCCCGAAGAAGAACACTCCCGACAGGCGCGTCATTGTCGAACTTAGCTGGCCAAAGGGGGCTAGTGTCAACTGTGGAATACGGAGAGGATACTACCAAGGCCGTCCTAGCTCCTATTCCCTCCCCAATGTAATGAATGCTGCTGATGAGGTGGCTAGGCTCGGTCCTGACTGTCTTCTTTGGTGCGCCGACCTTGCACGAGCCTACAGGCAGCTCAGGACCTGCCCCCTCTCCACCCCACTCCTTGGCCTCACTTTCTGAGGAAAATACTACACTGATCTCGCCCCACCTTTTGGCTGCCGAACTTCAGCTATGGCATGTGCCAGAACTACGAATGCCGTTGTATACCTGATGAGGAAGAAGGGCCACTTCACACACTGCTATTTAGACGACTTTGTCGGGGTGGCACCAGACAGCAGCAGTGCACACTCAGCATATTACGACCTCCTCGAGATAACATCAAGACTTGGACTAGTTTTATCCCCTGAAAAATGCCACCCACCCGATAAAGAAATAGAATGGCTCGGTTTCAACATATCTGCACAAAAAATGACAGTTACAATCCCTCAGGAGAAGCTTGATGACATACTTCAAGAGTGCTCAGCTTGGATGGACAAACAAAAAGCAACCAGAAAAGAACTTCAGAGACTTGTTGGCAGGCTACAACATGTCACCAAATGTGTAGCGCCTGCGAGGCGATTTATGTCTCGGATTTTTGCATGCCTACGTGATGCACCATTCTATGGGAGGAAAGAAATCACTGACGAACTCCGGAGTGATGTCACATGGTTCCTTCGGTATGCCACAGACTCAAATGGAATCGTGCTCCTCAAGGCCGATGACAAGCCACCTTGGGTCATTGAGTGTGACTCCTCTATGCATGCCGGAGGAGCCTTCTCGATTTCTAAATACTACTCTGAGACCTACCCAGAGCCTATCACAAGAAGACACACCAACATCCCCCACCTGGAGGCCATTAACCTGATAGTGGCACTTAGGACTCTTGCACCCAAGAGACCTGAGGACTATACGATTATTATAAATACGGACAATTCAGCCAGCCAGCAGGTCCTGGCATCAGGTGCAGGGAGAGACCGGGTCCTTACTGCATGTACCCGCGAGATATGGCTCTATGCAGCCACTCACAACTGTAATGTTGAAATCATTCATAAGTCTGGCAAGGAGCTGGTTCTTGCAGACGCTCTCAGCAGGCGGGCGCTTCAACCATCGGCACACCAAAAATCTACACAAATGACGAAAGACCTTAACCTAGTTGAAATTGAAGTCAAATTCGATAATATCTTTACTGCAAATCTGTGATTAACCTGGAACCCTCGTATTTAATTGGCTCTCTGGTCCCAGGTTACTCTGACGAGCTCCACGCCAGGATACTCGAGGTCTACTTCGCTGGGCTAGCATCTGGCACCTGGAGGAACAAGGCTGTACAAGAAGTATCTCCGCTTTGCCGCCCTACACAAGGTCAACCCGCTAGCGCCATCGCAGTATGACATACTAGCCTACACTCTACACCTTAAAGACACACTCTTAGCGCCAGGAGCAGTTATGAATTACATCAGTGGCGCGAGAACTTGGGTCCTACTCTTTGGAGGTTCCCCCACAGGCTTTGACACATATCCAATGGTCCTAATGAAAAAAGGGGTGCAATGCCTGTCACGCCACACACCCACCCAAGCCGCACCATTGTCTCCATCCAATGTCGAAAAAGTTGTTACCTACCTGTTATCAGCCGGCCCCAACGCAGAAGTACTCATCGCCGCTATTCTCATGGGATACTACACCCTTCTCAGGCAGGGTAATCTACTCCAGAATATCTCACCTAATGACCCGGGCCATGCCCTTAAGATGAGCGATGTCATAAGAACACGCGACGGGCTCACAGTTACAGTCAACGCCACCAAGACCAGATGGAGAGATGATCAACGGTATGCCATCTCCATACCACCGGTAACTGGTCCCGCCTCTTGCCCAGTGGCTGCCTGGGACCGCTACGTACGGTCCAAGCGGCCACCTTCTACAGGCCCAGCCTTCATCCTGCGTGGAGGAATGCCCCTCCAGGCACACCCTGCTAGCGGCCCTCCGCATGGAGCTCTCGGCCTCTGGAGTCCCTGATGCAGACTCTTATACCCTCCACAGCTTGCGTAGGGGTGGTGCCCAGGCCATGGCAGCGGCAGGTGCGTCCCTCGAAGAAATTATGGGCCTTGGTGCCTGGACCTCCTCCGCTGTCCACACCTACGTGCCTCGAGACTTGGTTGCTGCCGGGCCTCGAGCCCTCCCTTTAATTGGCTGAGGGCTCGATTCCCGCGGTGCTGGTTCCTGTCCATTGACTTCAACTAAACTGTAACTGAAATTCTGAAGATTAAAAAACCCATTATACCAACTTTGTCTCCGTTCTGTGAATTGTACATGTTATAATTAACATGCGTAATTCTCGGCGGAGACTGGACGAGATGATGCCGCCACCTTGAGGAATATAATTTAGTTCCTGACCAACTCGATAGGTGGCGCCATTGACCTGAACTCTGCCGGTGAGATATGTACGTTATCTGCCTCGCCCGTGCAAAAACGCCCAGAACCATTGCAGCTGCCGTCCACCTAACTTCGACCCGACTTTCTTGCCCACCCACCCACACCAATAACATAAAAGACAATTGATAGGGCTGAGGGCTCGATTCCCGCGGTGCTGGTTCCTGTCCATTGACTTCAACTAACCTGTAACTGAAATTCTGAAGATTAAAAAACCCATTATACCAACTTTGTCTCCGTTCTGTGAATTATGTGCTCTATGTCATGAAACCAAGAGTTAAATTGTAGCTAGAAAACTCTCCTTTTGGCGACCTAAATGGTAACGCCTACTGCAAAGCAGCTCTGTGCAGCGGTATGGAGCTAGCGTAAGCATCGTTGCTGAACCGCTTCGCGGCGATCGGCGCTATTCACACATACCTAGAATGTTGTCGAAGCACCGCCATCTTGGTTTTTTCCGGCAAAATATATTTATTCAAAATTAATAGAAAACCTTTTAAATTTAATATAATCTTTTTGGTAAAGTTGTTTTCTATATGTGTACCAAGCGATTTGTTAATAGGTTGTGTGGTTTTAGAGATATTTCACTTTTCACTAACACTAACAGTAACACTAACACATACTAACACTAACACTAACCCAGATACAGAAAAAGTGAAATATCTCTAAAACCACACCACGTAGAAACAAATCGCTTGGTACACATATAGAAAACATGTTTACCAAAAAGATTATATATTTATAAGGTTTTCTATTAATTTTGAATAAATATATTGTGTCGGACCTATGGCGGCAGCCACCGTTGGGCCTATGGATGTTTTTCTTTTTTTATAAATTGTGTGGCCTGAAGTAAAAATATAAAGGAGTGAAAAATAAAGGTGCCCAAGTAAAACCCATTTAATCAGATGTGGGTCTCAAGTAAGGTCAATACAGAGCCGATTGGAGGCCCACCAGGGGTAGTCCCACCTGGAGCATGTGGTCAAATTTAACTGGGCCCCAGATGGGCTGCCCAAGTGGGGCCCACCTCAGGCCCACCAGGGCTAGCCCAGGTGGGGCCCACTTGGAGCCTGTGGCCAAATTTAGCTGGGCCCCAGATGGGCTCCCCATGTGGGACCCATATCACTGCCCGTGTGGGGCCCACCTAGTGCCGAGCTGGTAATGCTGGCTGGGTGTGTACTCACCTACCTCAACTATCTCATTGTGTACTCACCTACCTCAACTATCTCAATGTGTGCTTACTACCTCACCTACCTCACAGTGTTCTCACCTAGCTCATTGTGTACTCACCCATCTCATTGTGTACTTGCATACCTCACCTATCTCACTGTGTCCTTACATACTTCTCCTATCTCACTGTGTACTTGCCTACCTTACCTAACTCACTGTGTCCTTACATACGTCATCTACCTCACTGTGTACTCACCTACCCCAACTATCTCATTGTGTACTCACCTACCTCAGTTATCTCACTGTGTGGTTACTTACCTCACCTACCTGACAACATTCTCGCCTATCTCATTGTGTACTTGCCTACCTCACCTATCTCACTGTGTCATTACCTACTTCTCCTATCTCACTGTGTACTTGCCTACCTCACCTATCTCACTGTGTCCTTACATACTTCACTACACACACATCTATTAAACTAAATTAATCCTGATTAAACTACACATACATCTATCAAACTAAATGAAACCTGATTAACCTACACACACACACATCTATCAAATTTAATTAAACCTGATTAACCTACACACACATCTACCAAACTAAATTAAACCTGATTAACCTACACACACATCTATCAAACTAAATTAAACCTGATTAACCTACACATACATCTATCAAACTAAATTAAACCTGATTAACCTACACACACATCTATCAAACTAAATTAAACCTGATTAACCTACACACACATCTACCAAACTAAATTAAACCTGATTAACCTACACACACATCTACCAAACTAAATTAAACCTGATTATCCTACACACACATCTATTAAACTAAATTAAACCTGATTAACCTACACACACATCTATCAAACTAAATTAAACCTGATTAACCTACACACACATCAATCAAACTAAATTAAACCTGATTAACCTACACACACATGTACCAAACTAAATTAAACCTGATTATCCTACACACACATCTATTAAACTAAATTAAACCTGATTAACCTACACACATCTATCAAACTAAATTAAACCTGATTAACCTACACACACATCTATCAAACTAAATTAAACCTGATTAACCTACACACACATCTATCAAACTAAATTAAACCTGATTAACCTACACACACATCTATCAAACTAAATTAAACCTGATTAACCTACACACACATCTATCAAACTAAATTAAACCTGATTAACCTACACACACATCTATCAAACTAAATTAAACCTGATTAACCTACACACACATCTATCAAACTAAATTAAACCTGATTAACCTACACACACATCTATCAAACTAAATTAAACCTGATTAACCTACACACACATCTATCAAACTAAATTAAACCTGATTAACCTACACACATCTATCAAACTAAATTAATCCTGATTAAACTACACATACATCTATCAAACTAAATGAAACCTGATTAACCTACACACACACATCAATAAAATTTAATTAAACCTGATTAACCTACACACACATCTACCAAACTAAATTAAACCTGAGTAACCTACACACACATCTATCAAACTAAATTAAACCTGATTAACCTACACACACATCTATTAAACTAAATTAAACCTGATTAACCTACACACACATCTATCAAACTAAATTAAACCTGATTAACCTACACACACATCTATCAAACTAAATTAAACCTGATTAACCTACACACACATCTACCAAACTAAATTAAACCTGCTTAGCCTACACACGTCTATCAAACTAAAATAAACCTGATTAACCTACACACACATCTATCAAACTAAATTAAACCTGATTAACCTACACACACATCTATCAAACTAAATTAAACCTGATTAACCTACACACACATCTATCAACTAAATTAAACTGATTAACCTACACAACAACCACACACACATCTATCAAACTAAATTAAACCTGATTAACCTACACACACATCTACAAACTAAATTAACCTGATACCACACAACATCATCAAACTAAATTAAACCTGATTAACCTACACACACATCTATCAAACTAAATTAAACCTGATTAACCTACACACACATCTATCAAACTAAATTAAACCTGATTAACCTACACACACATCTATCAAACTAAATTAATCCTGATTAAACTACACATACATCTATCAAACTAAATGAAACCTGATTAACCTACACACACATCTATAGAATTTAATTAAACCTGATTAACCTACACACACATCTACCAAACCAAATTAAACCTGATTAACCTACACACATCTATCAAACTAAATTAAACCTGATTAACCTACACACACATCTATCAAACTAAATTAAACCTGATTAACCTTCACACACATTTATCAAACTAAATTAAACCTGATTAACCTACACATACATCTATCAAACTAAGTTAAACCTGATTAACCTACACACACATCTATCAAACTAAATTAAACCTAATTAACCTACACACATCTATCAAACTAAATTAAACCTGATTAACCTGCACACACATCTATCAAACTAAATTAAACCTGATTAACCTACACACACATCTACCAAACTAGATTAAACCTGATTAACCTACACACACATCTACCAAACTAAATTAAACCTGATTATCCTACACACACATCTATTAAACTAAATTAAACCTGATTAACCTACACACACATCTATCAAACTAAATTAAACCTGATTAACCTATTACCTACACACACATCTATCAAACTAAATTAAACCTGATTAACCTACACACACATCTATCAAACTAAATTAAACCTGATTAACCTACACACACATCTATCAAACTAAATTAAACCTGATTAACCTACACACACATCTATCAAACTAAATTAAACCTGATTAACCTACACACACATCTATCAAACTAAATTAAACCTGATTAACTTACACACACATCTATCAAACTAAATTAAACCTGATTAACCTGCACATATCTATCAAACTAAATTAAACCTGATTAACATAAACACACATCTATCAAACTAAATTAAACCTGATTAACCTACACACACATCTATCAAACTAAGTTAAACCTGATTAACCTACACACACATCTATCAAACTAAGTTAAACCTGCTTAACCTACATATACATCTATCAAACTAAATTAAACCTGATTAACCTACACACACATCTATCAAACTAAATTAATCCTGATTAAATCATTAAACTACACACACATCTAACACACTAAGTTAATCCTGATTAAACTACACGTACAGTTGTAATCTCGGCCACATGAGACAGGCCCGTGTCTAACAAACTTGTCACTACGGGGGCTCTAGCAATATAGGGTATTCACGTGACGTCATCAACCGGATGCGTGGCCATTGTGGTGAAATCAACCAGTAAACATCCCATCGAGTTTGCCTGTACGCGCAGTGCAAAACGTTAGTTTTATTAAAAATTACTAGAAATGCAGAACCCTGACCATATCAATTTAATATAATCTTTTTGGTAAACATGTTTTCTATGTGTATTCCAATCAGTTTGTTTCTAGGTGTTGTTGTTTTAGAGATATTTAACGTTTTCTGTAGGAAGCTTGCTCATAGCCATTGATTTTGCAGTGTGACAGTGTCTTTATTATTGCGGTTACTATCGCCACAATGGCCGCACTTCCGTTTAGCGTAATAACAGCGCCCCCCCAACACTCCGCCGTGAGGTTTCTCCGAACGTGGAGCGGTGGGAGGGGGGCAGGTGGGGGTGGAGGTGGGAGGGAGGCAGGGAGGGCGTGCATTGCTTAGAGGTGCATAGTCCGATGAAGCATCCAATTTTCAAAACCAAAACAATTATCTAGATTTGGTTCACATATCTAACTTAGATATTGGTGCATTTATTAAGCATGTGTTCCCACATAGAAGGGAATACTGAGTCAATTTAATAGAACCTGTTTCTGCAGAAGCCTATGGTGTCAGAGTTTTGGCATGCTTGTCAAAACTAATTTTACATGTCTGCACTTCAAATAGATAGAAAGTTAGATAGATTATAAAAATCAATTCATTATGTTAATCTCGGAAAAATGGCAGAAACTCAAAACCATCGGACTATGCAACTTTAATTCTAAAGCTTACCTGTCACTTGTCACTCAAAGACTCCACGTTCCAGATCTGTGGTCCATATTGAACGTGAGGAGCAGGCTACTTGACTCAAAACTGCAGTGTGCCTATCAACAGCACGGCATCTCGGTGAGGGAGCGCTATTAAGCAGCCAGAAGGGTGCCCCGGCACAAGACAGTTCCCACATCCTGCTATGACCTCAGATGTTGCTAGGTTGTAAAATCCCAATTAGCTGCTCAAGAGTGGTTTCCCATTAATACTGGTTCGACCTGTGCTATATAAGTATAACAGACGGGTAACTAGCTACCGACGCATGCATGACCTTCACCCCCATGATAACCTGAGCCACTAGATGTAATATATGCGTAGTGGACTTCTAGACACGTCTGTAAGATATGCTAATGAGATGCATAATGTTCCAGACAGTGAGTGAGACAAAGGAGTATGTAAATGAGATGACGTCATGGAAAGTTTAGCCGGCGTTTCAGTGAGCCCTGGACGGGAATAAACCATTCAGTATCCAGAAGTCAAAGTGTTCAGACGTTGTACTTTTACACTAGATGGCGGCACCATCACAAATGCCTGCTACAGTGAGCCACTCTGTGACAGCACTTTGAAGTGTATAAACTTTATTTTTATAGACAAAGCTGCATTACCAGTAGTTAAAGTTGCATAGTCCGATGAAATATCTAAGTTTGTTAAACTATAGGAACACACTATAGGTAAATCACCATCACAAATGCTCATGTGTAGAAATCTAAGATCTAAAATCCCATGCATCCAAAGAAATCTAAAGTCACAATTATCACACGACAAACCAAACAAAAAGAGTACTTTGATATTGACACGCAAGCAGGCAACACCCCAAAATACCTGTGAACACTGCTGTCAGATACCTAAACCACCAGGGACAATGGTCCAAAGGAACCATAATAAAAATAAACACACCAGGACCCCGTGACTATATGTTGGTCAATAGTGAGCAAAGAATATTACGCAGAAATGGAAGACACATATACAAAATACCAGGAAACAAAGCGCATACTAACCCACACAAACAAACAAAATCAATTCCAAGGACACCAGTCCATGACAGAAAAGATGCAGACTTACCACCCAAACCAATTAATAATGACAGCACATACATTACACAATATGTAAGATCTATCAAACCTGTCAACCGATTTGGATACTAGATTTAAGCTTTAACATTGACCTGTTAAGTCATTACCCTCTTGGAGACTTTATGTAAGGAATATTTATTTCATGTACATATTATATACACTGTTAAGGTAAATGTGACAAGACGCAAAATCTGTATTGCAGTATTTATTGGGTTTTAAATTAAACACGTTACAAACAATTATTAAGCATTTATAAAAAAAAAAAAAATTAAATGTATATATATATATATGTATGTATATATGTTCGCAATTACTGTCCAGTTAAAGTTGAGAGCAATCATTCAGCTTGACGAGCATACTGTTAGTATGATAGCAACATTAATTCACCTGAATTACCATTATTACAGGTCACGTGTTCCATTGTATTTGCTGTTAACTTATTTAAAGTATTGCCATATTGCCATGAATTATTGTCTGATTATATATATAATAAGTAATGCTGTTAGAAGAAAATGGGAACAGTAAAGCAAAGTTGAGTTTCAGTAAACTGTCATTTATTATCAGTAAAGATAATAAGGCTCTAACAAAATTTTTAACCAAAAATAAAATTACACATGGTTTTGATTATTGAAAGGAAGATGTAATGTATTTGTGTTGTAGCCAACCTGGAAATTTGACGTGTATCAAATAAAGGAATGACTTGCGTTACATACTTCGATGAGTTAACATCTTGCATACTTTAGATAGCTAGCTTAGACACCGGTGCACTTATTAAGCATGTGTTGCCAAATAAACAGGAATCCCGAGGCAATTTAATAGAACATGTTACTGCTAAAGCCTATGGTATCAGAGTTTTGGCATGCTTGCCAAAACTAATTTGACATGGTTGCACATCAAATATCTCAAAACATAGCCATTTAAAATATAAGTTCCTTCAAAGTTAAAGTAAGGTAGATAATAACAATCAATTTAATTTATCTCAGAAAACTTCTGCTTCACACCGTCTAATTGAATTAGTAAATGTGCCATACATGCGCAGTAGTAGTTATTTAGGTACCAGCACTACCTACCCTTACCCCAGCTGTGGCTATTCTATCCAACTCGTGAACAATTTTCTATGATTCTCTGTGAATGAAAGGGAAGCAGAATCTAGGCTAAACCTGAGGCCAGTGACCTGAGGCGGCTTACACTATACTGGAGCGGGGTGTGTGTGTGGGGGAGGGGGTATATACTGGGTGCTGTCTGTATGTCGTAGATAGAGTAGTGGTGGAAAGAAGTGGGCGTGATGGGGGGAGGGTCGAATCGAGGGATGGGGGCGGGGGGTGGGTGGTGAGGAGAGGGGCAAGAACAGGCGGGGGTGGAGGGGGTGGGGGGTTAGAGAAGAGAGAGGAGGGATGGAGCGGTGTAGGGGTGTAGGGATGGATGGGTGGATGGGAGGGTGGAGAGTGAGGGACCAGGGGTTGTTGTTGTTTTACATCCTAAGGTCATATTGGGACGGGTACTGACTTGTGACAGTGCAGACTCATGGTGACTTTATAGTGCTGCCCCACTGGGAGATCAGGCTGCTGACACCCTGACTCCGTATCCCACCGTCACATTATCCTGATAAAGAGCCAATGGGATGTTGTCATATCCTATTAATGGCAAGTGTTAGGCTAGGTAGCGACAAGTATAAATTTGATAAGTCATTGGTTTGACTCGGCTGGGATTCGAACTCCCGACCTTGGGGGCGGGGGGTAGAATGGACAGTGGGGGCGGGGAGGGAATGGGGGGAGGGAATGGGAGGGGAAAGGGGGATGGAAAGAGGATGGAGGGAATGGGAGGGGAATGTAAGGGAGTGAAGGGAAAGGAGGTGAAGTGGTGAAAGGGGAGGGAGATGGTGGGAGAGCAAGGAATGAGAAGGGAGAACAGAGAGGGCGGGAGAGGGGGCATATGGTATAATCGTGAAGAGGGAAAGAAAGAAAAGGAGGGGAAGGGAGAGTAATGGAGGAGCGGTGGGGTGTTTGTTGTTGTTGGGGATGCGAGGAGCGTCTATTAATCTAGATGATTTCATCGATTTTTCACACCAAATGTATTATGACTAGCACACACCTCCCGTATACGATTCACGCGCTAAAACTGACGGCCCGACGCGACCCGTCACAACCCGACCCGTCCCGTTTCCCAACTAAAACTGACAACAGGGACAACACACATATACAAACTGCTAATGCTTCCGATTCGTGACTTAAAACTCAGTTTTAGTGCTTAAGACTCGAATCGCAAGACATTCGAAAAACGAATCGGGCCGTTTGAGAAACGGTATATCTGAGCGGTCAGTCGTATCTTATACGGTATATGTGTGACACCCACCGTCCGTTTGCCATCCAAGTCTTGGCGCGTGAATCCTATACGGGAGGTGTGTGCGAGGCATTAGGGTGTCACACACCTAAACACTGGAACCGACTAAAACTCAAACTTAATCACGAAACGGGCAGTTTTAGGTTTTTTGCGGGAGGTGTGTGCCGGGCATTACGCATGAACAATATATTTAGCACATTCAATTGCATGTTGATGTGCTTATTTCCTAAAGCCACCCTTCCAACACTTTCTAATGGTAGCACTGTAGCAGCCATGTCAGTGTCACAGAGACAGTGCTGTGGGATTAACTATTTCAGCACAAAGTTTGTTATTTAACGACGCCGCATTGATTTTTATCATCGGCTATTGGACGTCGAAAACTATTTCACCAGATGCAATGCAACGAACCCTTTAGTGCATTCACAGGGAACCCACCTGTGTTCAGAGATCGTGAGTTTGAATCCCAGGGGAGTCTACTTTCTCAATTCTGACTTCGCCATTTTAAACAATATGAAGATCGAGATTTGATAACCCTCGCTCAATACCCTCCACTATCTTATTTTAATTCGATTACATTCATAAATTAAAGCTGCATAGTCCGATGGTTTTGAGTTTCTGTCATTTTCTGAGATAAATATGTTAGGTTGGTCATTATTATCTACCTTTCTTTAGTTTGAAGTAACTTTTACTTTAAATGGGTTAACTTTTGAGATATTTGAAGTGCAAACGTGCAAAATTAATTATACATTTTAAAGTCATTGGCTTGTCTCAGCCAGGGTTCAAACCCGCGAGTTAGAATCCCACGACCTACCAGAATGGGAGGTGGATGCTCAACTCATTCGGCTCCTCGCCGTGAATATGGCCTATACTGCCGACACGGCGTAAAGCAACCACCAATTAATCAATCTGTTTCCAGCAGCATGGTATCCCAGTGCGGCAGTACTATAAAGCCACCATGTTGCAATTCCTTTCCCATCCCGATATAACCAGGTTGGTTGTTTGTTGGAGTTTTATGTCCTGGCAACATCTACAGTCATATCAGGATGGAATATAACCAGGTTGTAGCGTCTGGGCATAACCCTTGATCAATCAGTGACTCAATCAACTTGGGCAGCAGAGAGGAGCCACGTGACTCAGAGCTTGGTCTTGACCTTCGCATAGTTCTGGAGGTCCTTGTAGTAAAGCACTAAGTCTGACTCCATATTGTCAGTGCTCCTGGCGGCATACGGGATGCACCCGACGGTGGTGAAGCCAAGACGGCGAATGATCCGACCGGCACTATGGTTATTCATCAGACAGTCCCCAAGCACGCCTTCATAGCCAAGCAAAGAAATGAAGCCAAGGATGACCTCAGTGATCTCTAAGGCGATGCCCTTTCTACGGAAGGTGGGGTCTATGACGAGGAAAAGGTCGGCAAGGACGGGGTCGACTGAGCGACATAGAAAACTCGGGATGATGGAACTTGCGCCAAGAATCTTTCCAGTCTTGACATCGGCCAACACGATTGGATGACCATGGTCGATGATGTAGAAGCGGAAGAGATCCAGTGTTTGGAACTCATCAGTCGAAAAACCATGGCCTGCTATTGCTGCTTCTCTGGAAATAATGGCAGGAAGATCACCTCTCATGATATGCAAACATACATACGCTACCAATTGTTTGGGAAAATTAAAAAGAAAGTAAATTAATTAAACAATGCAGGTATAGACTGCTTTTGCCGAAAACTAATGACCCGCTTAGGGAAAATGGGTCAAAGTTCGCCTAGCAACATTGTGTGACACAAAAGGTTTATAACATGTGTGATGCTTCTGTTGTATCTTGAAATATTTTTTTATTTGTTGGGAAAGGTGGATCTGCAGCAAAAAGGAAAGCGAAACAGTGAAAAAGGAAAAGGCCCCAACCCAAGCACACAACTCCCTTGATCAGGGGGAGGAGTAAGCCCGGGAGGAAAAAAAGAAAGGGTAGTATTGAGGAAAAAGAAATGAGGAGAGTTGAGTCAAAGGGCCATCCCTCCTTGCCATGTGGTGACCACTCGGCGAGCCGGAGACATGGATGAAGTAAGAGGTAGAAGGTGAAATGCTAGCCGGCTCCCCCTGCAGGAACTCTTTTTAGACAGTATCAAGAAGGAGACCGGCGGCAGAGAGGCGATTGAAGAGGTGTGGACGAGGTGGAGTCTGGACAGCAAGTCGAGTAGGCGATTTGTCACCTATTTATATCCAACGAACAGGTGGTCAGGTGGTCAGGTGATCTCATGAGAGCAAGGTATTTAATAGATTGTAGGGTCAGGCTTTTACCAATGCTTGACCTCTCGGGGTGGGGGGGGGGGAGATAAAAGTCAGTCCTGACACTCGGGTGTCCATGTGTTTCTTTCCTTCTTTGGTTCTGAGTTTCCAGTAGGGAGAACCAACCTCATCACAGTATGATGTTATATACAGTATAAACCCGTTAAACCAAACTTGAAGGGACCCTAGAAATTTGTTTGGATTAACCGATCTTTGGTTTAACGAGCTTTGGCTTTGACTTTAACTTTGAATAAGCATGTATTGCACATGTAATATACAAGGTGTGTGGACACTTTGATTATTGTTTTTATGTACATACAGTATTATTAGTTATTACAAAGACACAGGACACAGGAGTTGGATTGAGTAAGACTCTGGCTGGCCCCTAATAGAACCACCTTTTATTTATCTCAAATTAAATTGTTAAAGCTAGAGCTTCCGACCGACTGGGTCGATGTATGCATATGACCATTGGGGGTGGAGGAGGAGCGACTCCCACCACCGCCGCTGAGTGACTAATCGGTGCCCAGCTCATATAACCTCACCGCCAGCACCACCCAGCGCGCAAGCTTGGGGCATCGGATTCAAATCCAATATGCGAAATATATAATAATAGGTTGCATAATAATAATATTTGTATAAATGCTTTATACTACGCATTATTAGTTAATACAAAGACACAAGACACATGAGATGGATTGAGTAAGACTCTGGCTGGCCCCTAATAGACCCAAACCACCCCAACCTGAAGCACGAGAGACAACGCTCCAGCCTCTACCTGAGGAAACTCACAAGGTGTCCAACAACACAGCAATCCGCATATCTAGGGTTAACCTCTCCAAGACCTCTCGCACACAGTCTGATCTCCAATCACATCTTTCCTTGATTGCCTCTAGTGGAGCCCCACACAGCCTCAGGAAGGTAGCCCCCCCTCCCCCACCCTTCTCAGACTGTGGGATGAGAACTGATCAAGGGCAGGCCCTGCAGGAAGCCTTCAACACATCAGAATAGTAAGCATATTGTAAGGGGACCGAATGACCCCTTCTTGGTACCCTGAATGCATGTGCATCCAAGGGGGTGGGGCACTGCTCAAAGTGCCTCTTCAACCATAACACAGTACACAGCTCATGGTTAGCCACCTCGGCCACCGGGATTCTGTGGATCCGTTCCCTAAATTGGTTGGTTTTTGATTTTCTTACCAATACCATGACTCCCCATGGGTGGAACACCAGATCCTGATGCCTCAGGGCTGTGTCTGAGCATGTCACGTGCGCCTTCCTCAGTAAGGCCCTGAAAGATAATAACATAGCGGCTCTCACTGCCGTATGGCCCAGAGAGGGATGCAACACAACAAATAAACGTAGTAATTCACGTGACAAGAGTGGTGCTGCTTGCTTAACCTCACACCCCTTGATTCGCATAATACCTGCTAGACAATTTTTTGATAGGGTGGGTGCTATAATCAATTGGTGGGCAACCTATATCCTTTAAATGATTATATAACCCACTTAGATAGTTCCGTATGGACGAGTAACACAGTCTTCTCGCCAGAAAGGACATGTACAAACAGATCTGATCGGAGTCACACGGGTAAGGTGAGATTCGGTCTTCAAATTTTTCACAAAAAGCCAGATAGGCCTTAACCTGAGCCGACCTTGTACAGATGTAATGGCCCACAGCCCTCCGACTCTCACACTGACACGCGCACACGGAAGAACGCCAAGATCCAATATGAGTACACTTCACCTTGGTTTATTGAACCAATCTGCTCTCCATGGCATCCACAGTCATCTGACCCGCCCCCTCACTCGCCAGATCCCTACTACAGTAGAGCTCGCATAGTGATGCCTCTCAAATGTCCGCCTCTCGGCCAGGAGTCTCCCCCAACATGCAGTGAAATTAGCAACTGAAATATTATGGCAACACAAGTGGGATGCCCGATCAGCATCACATATTTTCACGATACTCTGGAACTTGTCTAACTGTCCTTCCACCCTGCTCCCCAGCACCTGACCCCCGCCAAGATAGGCCATAGCTCGAGGACGTTGATATTATCAGATCTGCAGCCCTCTTCCCCCGTATAAACAAAATGGTGGCCTAGACGGAAATAGCTGGCTGCAAGGAGGGGATTATTTCACTGAGGACGCTTACTATCAGCAACGACTCAGTCATACTATAAAAGGGACCGCCATCCACGGCTCAGTGGTTGCTACTAGCTACTGTTCTTACTGTATCCGTCCACCAGGTGGACTTATCGGTGACCAAGCTGTGCTCGGCCCAGCCCCATGGCACATCAACAGCAACTTTACCAAGTTGTACTCTTGTGTTTGCGCTCACCTCCATATTTTGCTACCTCACGTACGATTCAAATGTTATTTATTATTGATTTTGAGTCGAAATTGGAGATATTGGATTACACAGACTTCGTTTTTGTTAATATCGCCATCAATGTTTTCGGTACACACGATTGACCTGGTCAACTCCGGAGGTGGCCCCCCTACGTTTTCAACAATATCACAACAAAGTAATAATATGGATTCCTCTTCATCTGATTCTTTTTCAGCCTGCAATGCGATTCAAATAGCTTTGGACAATAATAAAAAGACGATAGAAGTGGTCACCGCACATCGATGTGCGGATATATCCTCTGCCTTTTTGAGCCCCATAGGGCCGCACTCACCTTAAGAAAATAAAAAAGGCTCACCTAAGTACTATCATGTATCGTTATCTGTCCTTGTAGCATCGTCCTGCAAATACGATATAAGTACGATATAAAAACAAGTCAGAACGAGTCGGGGACCCACACCATTGCGCTTCTCTTTTATTCTCCGAACAATATTGCCGACCGCTGTCTTTGTTTACATCTGCCAATATACTCTAGGTGGCGCCAGTCGTCGCCAGTCGTCGCCTCCCCACCCCTTAACTCTTGCTTTCCCCACTAGGAGACGCCACTGTAGCACCATACTCCTGCTGGTGCACTGTTAGGATTTATATCTTTTATTTTTTTAATCTTTTAAATCTTTTTTATTTTTACAAAAGTTTTTTATTATGGGGGTGTTTATGCTACCTGTCACCGTGTAGCTCGTTCATTTGTGGATTAGCATCGCGTAGTGTTGTGTCGTGTTAGCGCCGAGTTTTTATCGACAAATTGCCTGACAAATTGCCTGATGATGCCGGTGTCCAAAACCACAACCACAACCAACACCAACACCAACAACAATCAACAACCAATATAACGACACTGAAATGTACTGTAAATGTCAACAAACAACCCAAATGGGGTAGATTCGGTGATCTTTGAAGCGAAAAACATGCCAAATCAATTTTGCAAACGTAAATGCTGAACGTAGTGTTTATTGTCTGATCGCGCCTAACGCCAATCGCGCCTAACGCCAATCGCCAATCACCAACATTGCAACAAACAACAATCCAACACAAACAACCACAACCACAACCACAACCAACAACAGTCGACACAACCAATAACCAACAACCAAACAACAAACAACACAACCAACCGAACAACAACAACACATCAACAAACAACCACAACCAACAACAGTCGACACAGCAAACTAACAAACACCACAACCAACAACCAACCACAACCGATAACAGTCAACACAACCAAATAACAAACAAATAACAAACAACACAACCAACAACCAAGCAAACAAACAACAAACACAACAACCACAACAACCAATCCTAAACCAACAACCAACAACAATCAACAAACACACAAACAACACAACCAACTACCAACCAAACAACAAACACCACAACCACAACCACAACCACCACAACCAACCAACCACAAGCAACAACCAATCCAATCACACCAATCACCAACCACCAACATTCAACACAATAGTACATAATCATGACAACCAACAACCGAAGCAACTACCAACCGAAGCCACAACCAATCCACCAACAACATGTACTCAACAACCACAACCACCAACAAACAACCAACCAATCAATCACACCAATCACCAACACCAACATTCAACACATTAATCAGTACACCAATCAACGAAGCAACAACCAACCGAAGCCACAACCAATCCAACCAACAACATGTCAATCAACAACCACACCACCAACAAACAAACATTCCAAAACAACCCACCACCATCCAACAAAACAACACAACCAACAACCAACCGCAACCAACAACAGTCAACACAACCAAATAACCCACAAACAACAAACAAACAAACAAACAAACAAAAACCAAACAACAACCAACAACAACAACCCACTGAACAACCAATCTTATTAACAACAGTCAACACCACCAACACCACCCAACAAACAACAACAATCTACAACCAACAAACCAACAACACAACCAACAACCAACACCTAACACACAACACAACCAACAACCAACCGCAACCAACAACAGTCAACACAACCAAATAACAATCAACACAACCAACAACCAACCAAACAACAAACAACCACAACCAACAAACCAACAAACCAACAAACAAACAACACAACCAACAACTAACCACAACCAACAACAACAAACAACAACCAGCAACAACAAACAACCCAAACACACTTCGTCACAGACACACAAAAAGAACACAACAACAACGCAAGCAAACAACACAACAAACAACACAACAAACAACACAACAAACAACACAACAAACACCACAACAAACAACACAACAAACAACACACCAAACAACACACCAAACAACACACCAAACAACACAACACACAACACAACAAACAACACAACAAACAACACAACAAACACCACAACAAACAACACAACAAACATCACAACAAACAACACAACAAACAACCAACCGCAACCAACAACAGTCAACACAACCAAATAACAAACAACACAAACAACAACCAAACAAACATCAAACAACCAACAACAACAACCAACTGAACAACCAATCCTATCACGCCAATCACCAACAAACAACTAACAAACAACACAACCAACAACCAACCGCAACCAACAACAGTCAACACAACCAAATAACAATCAACACAACCAACAACCAACCAAATAACAAACAACCACAACCAACAAACAACACAACCACCAACCAACCGCAACCAACAACAGTCAACACAACCAAATAACAAACAACACAACCAACAACCAACCAAACAACAAACAAACAAACAACCATACAACAACCAACAACAACAACCAACTGAACAACCAATCCTATCACACCAATCACCAACAACAGTCAACACAACCAACAACACCCAACAAACAACAACAATCAACAATCAACAACCACAACACAAACACACAACCACAACCAACCAACAAACAACACAACCAACAACCAACAACCAACTAACAACCAACTAACACACAACAACAACCAACTGAACAACCAATCCTATCACGCCAATCACCAACAACAGTCAACACAACCAACAACACCCGGCAACCAACAACAATCAACAATCAACAGCCACAACACAAACAGCCACAACCAACAAACTAACAAACAACACAATCAACAACCAACAACCAACTAACAAACAACACAACCAACAACCAACCGCAACCAACAACAGTCAACACAACCAAATAACAAACAACACAACCAACAACCAACAACAACCACATCCAATCCTAAACCCGAACCAACAGCAAGTACCTAATCATTCCAACAACCGAAGCAACAACCAATCCACAACCAACAACATCTAATCACATTATTCATTTGTGCGTAATGCCATTTGATTCTAAACTAATAGAAATCAATGAGTATGTCACTTTCTATTATGTCACTCTAGTGTCAGTGTCTATATCCCCCTCCCTACCAATAAATACGTAGTCGTAGTTTGACAGCCATACGGTTGTTAGGTGGATTGTTTGTTATCTATTGCATTCGGATTATACTTATGACAGCATTTTCGTGTGGTTCTTATGAAGGCCGCGATCATTGGTTGGGTGAGACCAGTAAATTAACCAACGCCTCGTATGTTGTTTCACATTATTCATTTGTGCGTAATGCCATTTGATTCTTACGTATGACAGCATTTTTGTGCGGTTTGATGTGCGGTTTGATGTGCGGTTTGATGTGCGGTTTGATGTGCATTGTTTGCTCTGGTATTTCATAGTGTTATATTTCCTTTTGATGATGAGATATTCAAAATTCAAAATTCAAAATTCAAACATTGGATATACTGTCAATGTTTTTCCTCCATCTGTTATTTTGCCACTAAACAAACCCACTAAACAAACACATCGGATGTAAACTGCACACAGCCGTTTCATACTTGCTGGTTGTCAAAACAAGCGTTTGTGTGGAGTTAGCCATCCCTACTGCTGTCCCTACATATGTATTTATGTCAGTATCTATATTGTCAGATCGCGCCGATTTCGAGTATGCAGGTATTGTAGGTATAGCAATACCTCAGGGAGTTTGAGGCCCCTACCTTGCAGAGTTGTAAACCACTGCCTTGTGGTACAGCTTCTTGACAGAACCGAAGGCTAAGGGAGCAAACCCTAAACAGAAAACCATGTCACTGTGGCAGCATAAAAGCTTTCATGAAATGTACAACCGCACAGATAAATGGAGAGCGGCAGTCAAGTAATGAAAGCAGTCTTTGTCGCTTCGTGACCGACAGCATGATGATGATGATAATGTCAGATGCTAATTACCACAAAACGAACCTGATGCGTAAATAAAGTATTTAGCTGTATTCGAATGTGACCTACATGCTCTTTACGGAAACGCAATTACCATCCCCTTATCTTTACTTTCATCGCTTTACCTCAGCTCCTTATCAAAGCAGTCCGAGTTACACTTAAACACTATAATGACACAAACCCGAAAATATTCATTTTCTGCGACTCTTGATTTATGAAGTCTGTATTTAGTAATGTGCTCCCGACAAACTGATATCCCCACCTATATTTTATTTAACAATATGGACTAGACTAGACTACATTATCTCTCAAATAGTATGTTGTTGTAATTTCTGTTAACCGATTAATATCCGGTACAACGTGTACCACGGCAGGACCTTGGTCGATGGTGTCGGTGGGGGTGAGGGTTGTTTTATTTATGGGTGGCAGAATAACGTGAGAAACTGTGTAATTCTTATCTGACCCGATTTGCTTGATCGCATTTCTTTCCTAATCGAGCCATGTTTTCCGAGTACACCTGATAGCGTACAATTAACTTTTTAGTGCTAAAGAAAAGCTATCTCAATGCATACTAAATCGATTACCAGTAAAGAATATATATAATACCCCTATTAACATACATGCAAAATAACTACTGATACTGCATGTAAGTACATGAATCCATGACACAATATCCATATAATATTCCTATTGTTACTTGTTTTTTACTAACTGTGAAGAGATGCATCAGTATCTCATCATAATCATTAGTTAAAAATGTAGCTTAAGTTTACTCATTTGTTATTGTCATCACTTGTTCATTCACATCATGGAGACCAGCTAGATAAACATCGCTTTTCTGGGATCCTTTCTGTCTGTAAGGAATTTGTATGCATTTATTGTATCACCTCAATTTATTGTAACCATACCTTGCAGAGAGTTAAAATAAAAGAATTGATTGAATTGAATATGCACAACGATTCTCCTTTAGTAGCATTCGTCCAAATAAAACATAAACTATATTTAACGCGCAGTGCATTTAACGCGCAGTGCAAAACATTAGCTTCAATAATTTTAATGTTGTATGGCGAAGTGCCTAATTAAACTTTGGAGTTGACAGAGTTGCTCCAAATTTCTAGAGAATTAATCGAAATCAAAGTATATTTTATCAGATTATATCAGATTATATCAGCCCAGCACAGCTCGCCGGTCCCTGGACCCCCCCCCCCCCCACCCTCCCCCCTCGAATTAAATGCGCCGGTGCCCGGCTTGCCCGGTGTGGCAATTGAGGCCGTCCACCATTACGCCGAGGAACGGCAACACTAAAATGCATTTTCCATGGACTTGAGCATTCTCCCTACCGAAAAGTGACAAATCTCTAAAACCTCAGCATCTCGAAAAAAATCGCTTGGTACACATACAGAAAACATCCGACCCAAACATTTTATTCAATTTATAAGGTTACTGATGATGCTCTTCTATTTTGGCGCATGCGCAGAAGCGATGCGCACCGCAAAATTTATTGAACGGCGGAAACTGCGACACCGGGCTTTTCGCCGGTTGGTCGTTACGCAATAATCTTTTATTGTTAATTTAGGTCATCCCACCAGGACAGCGTGGCTGATGGGCTTCTGATTGGTCGATTTGAATTGAAGTGGTCCTTTGTTTAACAGGACTGATATATCTTGTGGGCACTAGACACGATTTAGTGCTGCCTCTGTCGCCATCGCAATCACAATGCGTCGTATTAACAACATTGGTTGGAGATCGAATCCCCGACCAACCCAACTAGTGCGCCAAACACGGATTGTCAATGGGAGGGAAACCAGTTACTATCGTCGTGAACCTATTCGTACTAGGGGCACACTTGCAGAGAGAATCGTTCAAGCCCAAGCTCAAGCCCGTGCTCAAGCTCAAGACCGAATTCTAGCTCCACTTGAGGCTCCAGCTCCAGCTCCAGCTCTAGCTCCTGCTCCTGCTCCAGCTGAAGCGGAACCTGAAGCGGAACCTGCACCTGCCCCTCCACCTGCAGCTCAACCTCAACCTCAACCTCAACCTCAACCTCAACCTCAACCTCAACCTCAACCCCAACGTGAACCTCAATGTCAACCACAAGTCCAACCGAT
>CM059199.1:74908471-75000607 GCA_030323885.1 Branchipolynoe longqiensis | reverse complement strand
GTCAATTTTAGGGTAGTTCTATGTCATAGTTAGTTAATTCATTGAGGCAACCTCCTACATCTCAGCAGAGGGCAGCGCAGGTCACGGGTTCGAAGCCACCGAGGGGGAGCCCCGAGCCGAGCCTATTTGAAAAGAGGGTGAGTGGGTGTGGTAAAAAAAGGTTACATGTTGGAGGAGCCGGGCCGAGTGCCGGAACAAAGGCGTCCCTCGAAGTGTGCGGAATAGCATCCAGGGGTCAGCACCGGCTTTCCCGCCGAATTAACCACAATTGAAATTATGCACCAATTCGGACAGGAAAGCCAGAGAGTGATATCAGTTTGGGAAATGGAGGTTTTATTCACATAACACTCTTATACAATCTTAGTCAATTTTAGGGTAGTTCTATGTCATAGTTAGTTAATTCATTGAGGCAACCTCCTACATCTCAGCAGAGGGCAGCGCAGGTCACGGGTTCGAAACCACCGAGGGGGAGCCCCGAGCCGAGCCAGACACAAAGCCAGGACTCGGGGGGCGACCGAGGTTACCCCGGGAGGTAATTGGAGTGAATGTGTCCAACTCCCAGCCTCTAGGCCATTAGTGCCCCGAGGCCCATGTCATGGGCTGTGCATGCCCAGACCGCCCCACTGCGAGATCGTGTAGTATGAACTAGCCCCGGGACAGCCACATCCTCCAGGGCTGCCCTGTGCGGCACGATACTGCTGCAGGGTCAGTATGATGTCAGAGTGGTGATGACTGATGGGGTGCCTGAGGGCACCCGCAGGACCGCCCAGGCCCCACGCTACAGTGCCAGGCCTGGTGTGGTCACAGCGGTGAGCTGGGTGTCGCCGGTACAACAGGGGGGGTTGCCCGAGCTCCTGCTCACTCGTGTTCGGAGGGGATGGTAGTTCCTTTGGCCTGGCCGATGTGGGTGAGGTTTTTGACATGGCTGAGGCCGTGGACGGTGCCGGGGGCCCCCGTTGGAGTCGTTTTGGCTTGGGTGACGTGGGCAGGGGTGACACCAGGGAGATGGTGATGACATGGGTGATGTTGTGGATGTGGGTGGCGTTGCGGGCGATGCCACTGGCGTCACCGGCGCGAGTGACGTGGGTGACATTGTGGACATGGGTGACATCACCGGCGATAGTGATGTGGGTGTTGTCATGGACATGGGTGATCCCGTTGGCATCATTTTGGCCCGGGCGACATGAACATGGGCGGCGCCATGGGCATGGTGATGTTGACGTGGGTGACGCCGCGGATGTGGGTGGCATTGCAGGCGATGTCATTGACACCAAGGGCGCGTGTGCCACGGGTAAGGTTGTGGGTCCGAGTGACGTGGGTGACACTGTGGACATGGGTACCGTCGTGGGTGCGAGTGATGTGGGTGCCGTGGGTGACATTGTGGATCCGGGTGACATCATTGCCGAGAGTGATGTGGATGGCGCCAGGGCCATGGGTGACACTGTGGACGCGGGTAACGTCATGGGCACGAGTGCCGTGGGTGCCGTGGGTAACCTTGTGGACATGGTTGACATCATTGCTGAGAGTGATGTGGGTGGCGCCATGAACATGGGTGATGCCGTGGATGTGGGCCACACCGTGGTCGTAGTGACCTCATGGACATGAGTGACGCGCGTGATGACTTGAACGTGGGTGACATCACTGACGAGAGTGATGCGGGTGGGCAACGTGGGTGACCTTTTGAACATGGGTGACATCACCGACGAGAGTGATGCGGGTGGCATCATGGACATGGGTGATGCCGTCGGCGTCATTCTGGCTTGAGTGACATGGGTGACCTTTTGAACGTGGGTGACATCACCGGCGAGAGTGATGCGGGTGGCGCCATGGACATGGGTGATGTCGTTGGCGTCGTTTTTTGGCTTGGGTGACGTGGGTGATCTTGTGGACGTGGGTGACATCATTGCTGAGAGTGATGTGGGTGGCCTCATTGGACACGGGTGACGTCTTGGACGTGGGTGATGCCGTGGACGTGGGTTACATCGTGGTCGTAGTGACCTCATGGACATGAGTGACGCGCATGACGACTTCGGCGTGGTGACATCGCGGATGTTGCAGTATATGTGCACGACTGGGGCGACGTGACCGTTACATCACACATTGATGGCCTGGGTGAGTGTTGACAAAAGTATGGTCACCGGCATGTTTGATGTGGTTGACGTGGGTGATGTTGCTATGATGCACTATCAATGTCAGTTTCACACAGAATCACATCCTTGATGTTTATGGACTCATTGCCAGTCTGTGTGTTGTCCTAGCAGGCAACAAGTCGTCCACACCCACAGAGACACCACATGGCTGGTATTTATAGACTCAGTGCCGGTATGTGCGTTGGCCTAGCGGACATCAAGTTATGATGTCCACACAGGTATCCAGTCACCGCTGCCTAAACACATCTCCGATCACCGATGTTTGCACAGATTTTTTCAGTGTGAACGTCTACAGTGGACGGCTAGCTCCCCGCGCTGGTGGCCAGTGCCAGTGCACGGCCCCGTGTTGGGCCCCAGGAACCAGCTTCAACAGCAGGTGGGGGTATCCCCGCAGCAGTGACACATTAAACCGTTTTCATGACATTCACACAGGTTCCAGGTCACTCGGCCAAACAGTAGGGAGTGACGCGGCACCTGATGTGTGTCAGATCCAGGGGGTCAGGTTCGAATCCCCATAGTCCTCCCGTGTGGTGTAGTTGCCTCGGTTGGTGTCATGATGACGCCGTCAGCACCGGAGATGGGGTGCATCCTAGAAAGAAGAGTCACCCGCATGTCCAACAAGGCGACGGCAACGTAGTCTCTTAGATTAAGTCAAGCCCTGTCACTTTTGAGAACAGTTCAGGTCAAAGGCGTTATGTGGGTGCCTCGGGTGGTATCACTCATGGACTGTCACTATGATCAGGCGAGAGCCGGTGGTTTGAAGGTGATACGGCTGTCAACAGCACCGTAACTCACGCATGTCCAATTCATAAAATATACTCATTTAACTCGAAAGACGCCACTAAACGCACAGATTATTCGTTTGATGAACTTGTAGGAAGGAATCTACACAAGACTTTGTATCCCCTACCATTCTGGGGTTTTAACACGACACCGATGCCACAATACAGTCGTGACAATCGGGCCGGGAAGGTCTGAGCGGCATCAACAATGGCGGCTGCCAATCTAGCATACCGGAAACCCGACGGTTTAACGCCGATAATTCAATTAATTGTTAATATTACTCGTTTGAAGAACTCGTAAGAACCAAGTCTCCGCAAGAATTCGTATCCTCCAGCATTCTTGGGTTTCGGGCCTAAACGCACACATTATTCGTTTGATGAACTTGTAAGAGCCAAATCTCCCAAGAATCCGTATCCTCCAGCATTCTTGGGTTTCAGCACGATAATGATGCTTGTTGAGTTAGTTAAACGTGATATGACGGTCAGCGATGCCATAAACCACGCGTGTTTAATTCATAATCCCGGGTGGTACCCATCCAAGTATGATCAGAGGAGAGCCGGTGGTTTAAACGTGACATGGCGGTCACAGCGCCGGGCAGCCACGCACGTTTAATTCATAAAATGTACTGTTTAACTCGAAAACGCCACTCAGCGCACATTATTCATTTGATGAACTTGTAAGAACCAAATCTCGCTGAATTTGTATCCTCCAGCATTCTTGGGTTTCAACACGCTAATGACGTTAAATACAATAGCGATAGTCAAGCCGGTAAGGTCGGACAGCAATAAAAAAGGCGAGTGTCAAATCTGGCGTACCGGAGAAGTCAACGGTTTAGCAACAATAGTGTCAGTATGTGCGTTGGCGCAGTGGATATCAAGTCATCGATGTCTACACAGGTATCCAATCTGTTACAGTTTGATGAGCTTGTAGGAACCAAATATACACAAGAATTTGTATCCTCCAGCATTCTTGGGTTTTAGCAGGATAATGGCGCTAAAATACAATAGCGATAATTGAGCCGGTAAGGTCGACAGCAGTAACAATGGCGACTGACATATCTAGCGTACCGGAAAACTCAGCGGTTTCACGCCGATAATTCTGGTAATCTGTTCACCACAGTTACCAAATTCGCACAAGAGCTCCTAAAGGTCTTTATAAAGCATCGTGTGACTTATTTCCATAACTTACTGCGAGTTTTCAAGCAAACGTTGCATCGGAGGAACCAACGGAGCTGTCGCGCACATGGGGCGATAATACAGCTAGTCGGTACGTGATTGCTGGAGAAACACCACAACTACACTCCACTGGTTCCATCGTCCATGAGCTCCTCGAGAATCATACATATTCCATACAGGTGCAGAGAAGAGTTACAAATACTTTGTCTCAGAGTTGCTGCTGAACACTTAAACTATCAAAAAAGGTTACATGTTGGAGGAGCCGGGCCGAGTGCCGGAACAAAGGCGTCCCTCGAAGTGTGCGGAATAGCACAATCCAAATGGCAACATGAGTGGGATGAAAACATTAATAAACTTAAAATTGAACCATCTGTGGGAAAACCACCACATTCTCATGTGGGGGGTCGGCAGGAACAAGTGATCCTTAGCCGCTGCCGTATTGGCCACTCGTGGCTAACACATGTTTTCCTGCTCAAGGGGGACCCTCCCCCTGAATGTATTGGATGTCAGTCCCCACTGACAGTCAAGCACATTTTACTAAACTGTGTTGATTTTATGGCACTGCGCCAACAATTTTACACTGCAAACAGCATGCATGACCTTTTTACAAAAGTTAAACAAGAAGACATTTGAGCTTTTTTGAGGGCAGCTGGTCTGTACCACCTCATATAGTTCATTAAAACAATTTTTATTAATTAATTCTTTCATCTATATTATTTAATTATATGATTTAGCTTTAAAAAATTCTTACATGTCTATTGACACATAACTGATTGTATGCTTTTACATTATATGTAAAGGCAAACAATTCTCGCTGTGAATATGGCCTATGCTGCCGACACGGTGTAAAGAAACCACAAATCAATCAATCGTAACGTCATCGAGTGGGGTGTCAGATGTTACTGCTAAAAATAGAATCGGGGAGGGTGGGGGTAGAGAAAAAAACAAAAAAAACAAAAATATGGGGGGTGGGGGGTGGTGTGGGCAAACACCAAAATAAACAAACTACAAACTCATCGAATGACAACAACACATAATACTGCTAACCTAAAAAATAGGATCCAAAACTCCAACACTAACTGATATGGGGCTGACTGAAGTTGGACTAAAAAGTGTCTACCCCCCTCCCTCCCCAATTCTATTTTTAGCAGTAACATCCACCACCTCCATCACCAACCCGCTCAATGACGTCACTGTATGGGATTTTTTTGGGGGGGAAGACTGGGGTGGAAGATGTTACTGCTGAAAGTTTCTACCCCCTCCCTCCCCGATTCTATTTTTAGCAGTAACAACCACCACCACCACCACCACTATCACCACCCAGCTCAATGATGCATACACACATGCACACGCACACGCGCGCGCACACAAAACGACAGATGGCTAGAATAAATGAACTCTATGACCTCTACCAACTCACTCACTGACGTCACTGCTTCGGGTTTTCCGGGGGTGGAGGGGTTTGGGCAGAAACACACACACACACACACAATCATACACATCATCGCATAATAAAATACCTAAAGTAGGTCATCTAAGGACAAATGGCATCTAAGGACAAACAACCCCCTCCACACACATAGACGCTCTCAGAAGGGGTCATCTAAGGCCAACGGACTCTCTCAGAGGGGGCATTTAAGGTCAATGGACTCTCTCAGAGCCAGGATTCATAATTTTACGCTCAAAAGAACCCTCCTATACTACTCTTAGGATACCTACTTGTCGTGAAAGCTCAATGACAAGTGAGCTCAGAGCATGTTATACATACAAAATCAGGTGGGTTGTCCTAGATACAGTATTTCTTTAAATTATGCGTGCAACGAGGATGAGATTGCGGTTACTTGCTTAAGCAACATTAATTTGTTTTCCCAGTGTAATGACAAGATGTATCTGGGTCGTTCTCAGAAGTTGTGTACCAATAGTGTGACATCAGTACCAGAAAATCAAAATGCTGCCAAAGTCCTATAAGCAAGTTTCCTCAATGTGTATGTCCTTTTGCATCTGAATAATTGAAAATAAACATATTCTGGCATTTTTAAGTAGGTCAAATGATGCTCACACCCAATAAATAGCAGTATAGCATGGAAACCAATCTGACTCCAAAATCAAATATTTTCCACACAAAACTTGACATTTTTAGGACATTTCACATGCCACTTGCTTTATAAACAGTAGTAATAATAATTTGAAACCTCATTGCTATGGTTTTGTCTTATTTGTGAATATTAAAGAGAAAAGCAAGAAAATATTAGCAGAGTAACGGATTAGCAGAGTAACAAAGTGGAAACAAACAATTTTACACAAATGTTCGGCTCAAATTTCAATGCTTAGGGGCAATTTCAGGATTTATCTTTTACTATACCATAACTGGGTCCATGCATAGTTCAAATGGTGAAAATAATTCCTGTACTGTATCTGTACTCAGTGTTTGATACAGAGTTTCATAGTATTTGCAAGTGGAAACGAAATGTTACGATGTTAATGACTCCAGAAAATGTTAACTATTTCATCATTAACATTTTTTTTTTTAGAAATAAATGTCTTCAACTTAATGAAGACATTGTATATGACCATTTGAAGTGAAATGAGCTGTTGTTCAGAGGTTTTCATTAAAGTTTGTGACATTTTATTTCAATGCTGTTGACAATGTCACAATTAGTGATGTAATTTTCTATTTATTTAGCTACATCCATCCCAATAAGATACATAATACACAATATTAACATTTACTTTTGATCTAAACTATCTCCCACATTATTTGGCTAACTGATGAAATCTAAATATTGACACTCCAATAAAGGGTTTCTTTGAAATATGCATTTCTAGTAGAATACCTCAAGTGGTACACAGCTTCTGAGAACGACCCATCTATGTTGTGACTTACCCGTGTTATCGGATGACATGTATAATTATCTCCCTTACCATTTTGTAATCTAAAGGAGTATCCATGAAAATTATAGTGGACGGTAAATCAGTTAGTTGATCACCTTATATACTTATATACCTGGTACGTATTCCAAATGTTTAGTATATTATCAGTTTTTTGCATTTGACTGAATCTTTCTTTAAATTGTAGGCCGAGGTCCCACCTTGTGGCAGCTACATACAAGTACTGGGATGGAAGTTGGACCAACAACACCAGATGATTCATCATTAATCATCAATGAGACCATAGAGTTCAGCTGACACACACTTTCTCCTCAGGTGAATTGAATAAGACCGCATTCAATACATATGCTTTCATTTGATTGAACCAAAGAATTACACTAGGTGGTGAGATGTGCTGGTTATTTTTTGTAATTCTAACCAATACCAAAATGACCCATGCTGTTCACATTCAGAAATATTAGTTATTGACAAGGAACTCGCACAAATGCTAAAAATATGACACTATGTGAGCTAAGATGACAGAACGCCTTGGATAAGTAAAATATTACTACAACATTTTTTATGGAATTGTTTTTCTTAGACTATACATTTTAACAATTATCTGGGGCAAGAATTCCGATTCTTATCATTTCATATTTCCAATAAAAGACGACAATTGCTTCGTTTTTAGATTTCTTTTTAGTGGTACTTTGTTTCATTATTTTTCCTACATTTTCCCATTTTGTTAATATTAAAAGAAGAGAAAGATATGTGTGTTCTGAATGATAATTCAGTAATCCTCAAATTGCATATGTCAGCCTATTCAATTAGGCATGCCATCAAAAAAACTAAATGTTATTTGTGTTCATAGTGATTCCATGTCAGTATATGAATAACAATGCAACTAGGTGTCACATAATCATGTCACCAAATACTGATGCACTCACTGAATCACTCCAATGTATGTCCGGTAAAATAATAGTGCAGTACCTATAATAAAATAGTATATTTAATTAATAGAATGATCATCTAAATCTTGTTTGTTTGTTTGTTTAAATTTAAGTCCACCCAATTTCTGATTGTGCATTTTGAACTACATAATATGACCAATCATACCCACTTTTTATATATGCTATAGATTAAGTCCCCACTCCCCAAAGCTCTGGGTTCTTTCCTCTGTCCACTCGCACCACTAAATAACTGTTACCCCAAAACATTATGGTATAATACCATGGTGTCCACCAACTGGACTGCCCCTCCACTCAGCCTGCTTGTGTTCCAACTACAACACCATCCAATAATTCCTAATCATCACTTCCACTGACCTTAGATGTTATTCGGACATAAAACAACAAACAAAACCACCTTCTGCCAATGTTATTTGGTGTGCATTTTCAAAATCAGATTTTCCTAGGTTACTAAGTTGAATTATATGTATACACTCATGAATGCCACAATGATTTCTGTATGGGCTAATCGTCCTATATCATCTAGTACTGTGGTTGTATTACTGTGTTCACTTGACACCATCTTATGATCTAAGAAGAGCCGTCTGGTCAGCAACAGAAGGGGTATCCTACTGAAGAAAGTGCTTGCTTCTGGAGTGTGTGTGTGTGGGGGGGGGGGGGGGGTTGTAACCTTGATGGTTACAGGCTGTAGCAATGGCTGCAGAACTGCAGCGATATAACGGCATAGATAAATCGGTCCATTGAATGAAGTGTAGACTTCTGGGTGTGATATATGCGTAATTAAATAGACATCTAGACGTCTAGACATCTATAGCCCTGTTTACACGGGCGATTTAAAACGTTTCATATGAAACGACTTGCCTAGATCGACTCAGATTTCCGTGTAGACGCGACGCTGTGGCGTTTTAGGGCTGAATCGCTTCATATGAAACGGTTCATCTATATCACCTCGCGAGGTAGTATAGATGAAGCGATTCAGCTGGTTCCCGGGTGGCAATAGTGTAAAATAGTGGTGCTTGCCAGCTACAGATGCAGCTGTAACTAATCGCTGGTGCTCGGCAGTGTGAGGGCCCGATTAGTCCGAAATCTAGTGAATGCGATCATATTTAACAGAATTACAGACTCAAATAATGAAATTTAATTAAATTAACCTTAAATTCCAAGCGATATTAACGTAGCAGCTACATCTGCGTCGAATCGACGTGTGTAAACTAAACAAATAGCAGTGCTTGCCGGCTACAGGCACCTGCTGGTTCCCGGCGCCGACACACTTTCAAACTCCACTGTGTAAACACGCCTATAAAACGCTTCATATAAATCGCTTTGTCTAGATCGTTTCACAATTCCCCGTGTAAACACGGCTTTTTACGCATATATCAACAAGTAGGGTGTACTTGACTATGATAAAAATGACGAATCGTTGAAACAGTACCAGGTCTCGACCGGCCAGAGCCGATGGGTTTGGCAGGAAGGGGGGGGGGGGGGGTAGATTATTATGATCCATCTAATAGGCCTATATTTATCTTTTTAAAAATGACAGAAATTGAAAAACCATTAGACTGCAACTACTGCTGACATTAATATTGTAGCAATCCAGATAAGTCCAAGATGTACTATGCATGATTAAAAAAAAAAGTTAAGGGCGAGACTACTCGACCAATGGAAATGCGGGCAGGGCTGATTAGCTCGCATTCTGAAATGCGGGCTACTCCCCAGGCTCGCACTTGCCACCATTTGCGGGGCCGGGTTCCCTGCTGTAAAGTGTTGCTAGGATACATCAATTGTGACTTTCCTAGCAACGGTGGGAGGTCGGGCGTTCAGGCCCAGACCCATCAGACGTGTTTTTGCATGCTCTGATGTTTTAGACGAGATTTAGGCTTTTATTGTCGAAATTTCAAACTTATTCAACTTAATTATATGGGAGGGGATCTACTTGTTCATATCCATCATATTGCTTAACTTATATTGTTAGTTAGGGTAAGAATAAAGCTGTGAGCTCCTAAGAAGTAATTGGAAAGTTCCTTGCATTCTTTACTATTCTCCAGTCTTATATTATTAACCGCTATGGTCAACCTGATATTGGTATTCGATTGTTCTATAAATGTATTTAATTAAGGGCTTTCCACCCCACGGACTGTATGGAGTCGAACTTCCCACCTCCGGGGATATAGTAGCCACCTTTCTAGCCCGGGTCAAGTTAGCGTGAAGGCGGTCAACCGGCGGCGGGACGAGAGGTGACAGCGGCCTGGCAGCAGGCCCGGAAATTCACACGGAAACAATTATTTATTAACACATAGGCTCACCTTAAGGGGGGGTGGAATAGCCCAATGGTTAAACTCTGAGGGCATCAGCTAGGTAGTAACGAATTTCTATAATAAATACATATAAATAATAAATAATAAATATAAAGAACATATTTTTAAAACAATTTCCTGTTTGCCATGCTATACTGTTTGATGGAGGTAGAACCTTCTCCAGCCTTGTGTCAATTCCCGACACTCAGACAAAGGACAACAAACAACATTATGATCATCATTTATTGATTATGACATCAAGTAAGCATACTGGACAATCCGAAACGCCTCGTAGGCAAGCAGGAGTCTAGCTCCGATAACTGTCACATGGTGACGTACAGCAGGTAGTGTAACCTGACGAACTGGAAGAACAGGCTTCCGATGCAGTTCAGTAACAGTATAGAACATAATTAGAGGCAGAAATGACATAACCCGAAAACAATCAAATCAGAAAATCAAATCATCACAACAATCAATACGCACCCTCAGCACTTAACCCCCACAAGAAAAGGGTTGGGTGGGTGGGGAAATCAATGCTACCCGACCAACGGCTGGGTGAAAAGTGACCCCGGGCAGGCCTCACGTCACGTGACCAGTTTCCTCGTATCTATACCTTCGTGCACTTTGTCCGAGTGTCAAGAATTACATATGTTGCCGCACCAACATATCCAATTCCCGACACTCAGACAAAGGACAACAAACAACATTATGATCATCATTTATTGATTATGACATCAAGTAAGCATACTGGACAATCCGAAACGCCTCGTAGGCAAGCAGGAGTCTAGCTCTGATAACTGTCACATGGTGACGCACAGCAGGTAGTGTAACCTGACGACCTGGAAGAACAGGCTTCCGATGCAGTTCAGTAACAGTATAGAACATAATTAGAGGCAGAAATGACATAACATGAAAACAATCAAATCAGAAAATCAAATCATCACAACAATCAATACGCACCCTCAGCACTTAACCCAACAAACTAGCAAGTGCTGAGGGTGCCTTCACGATAGGACCTTCCCGCAAATACAGGTTAACCGCATCACTGGACCAAGAGCCCGCCTGCTTAATCCACTCAAGTGGAAGGCTCGCCGCGAAACATGCCTGGACCGCCCCTCATCTCAAGCCGTGGAGAGAGTACTTCCGACGAGCGGAAAGTGACGCCGACGCTGCTATATTCAGCACCCGAGACAGTGTCCTCGAGGTCAAGAAGAGACCAGACGGCAAGATGAACGCTGGAGCATGTCTAGGAGGGTCAAGCGCAGTGGCGTACTCCCTCCAGGCCCGAACGGGGCAGCACGGAGAACCTGGAATGGCAGGAAGGCTAAAAACTAAGGGAGAGACATCCCGGGAGCGGGTCTTAGTTGAGCGAAAGGCCACTAATAACGAGGTCGGACATTGTACTACATCCAAAAACATCAGCGTATGGGGCCCAACTTCCGACACAGACTTCGAGGTAAGGTTACTTTGTCTAACTAACGTCAAGAACCCGATAACTAGAGCAGCTCTGAATACTGCCGTGTCAGAAGACATGGAGGACAGAAACGCAACTACCCTTACAAGATCATCCGGCGAAACGGGAACAGCCCTACTTACTATGTGACAACTAGACCTTCGGGTTGCTCTCTTCATAACTGACAACTGATAGGAACCAAAGATATGCGACATATCGGCATGGGCTGATAGACATGTCTTTACCGAGCTAAAGTAATTCTCGACTGACCCCGGGGATCGCAGCTTCTTAGACAAGTGCAACCTAAACGCTAACAAGTCATACAACGACGGCTTCACCGGTTCGACCGCATGACTCAGGCAGAACTTGACATATGCAATGACGTGGAGACGCTTGTTCCTGCGTGTACCCTGCATGAGCGCGTTACTGTATGTCGCTATGAGCTGGCGGTGTTCAGTCAAGTCGTAGCCTAATGGTAAAAAAGGCAAAAAATAAAAGAACCGTTAGTCATGAAGAAGTGTACTCAGATTTCAAAGTTAATGATCGACAGACTAGGAACTACAGACACCTGCCTCAACTTCCAGGATTCGATCTCAGCAATGACTTCAACATACAGTTTCTTATCACACGGAGCCCTGCTCAGCGCATCTGCAAACGGTATCTTACACCCTGGTTTAAACCTAATAGACAGCTCACAGTTATTCCTAGCCGCGATCAGCCACAACTGCCTAGCACATGCGCACAAGAACGGATCGCGGCCTGATCCTGAGGACAACACCTGCTGGGATGTCTGATTATCGGTCGTTATCTCTACTAAGTACTCATGTGGATTCTTTGGAAGCAGCACTGTCAAGGCCAGAACTAAATTAAATGCCTCCAGCTGAGTGATTATGGGAAGGGCGGACCTGACCGCCTCCGGGTACAAGGCTGAGTAACATGTGGTCTGGGAAAACGCCCCCCCTGCCAACAAAGTCGAGTCACACTCAATAACCCAGAGGGGCGGCGGCAGTGGAGGTAACAGAATCACCCTGTTCAGCGAGGAGGTAAACTGAACAAACCAATCCAAATCTTTCTGTATCAACGGCGAGAACCCAGCCTGACCTACTGGCGGCGCCTCCCTCAGCGCTGAGAGCACCCTGTTCATGAACCTCGTGGCTGGCTTCACGCATTTAGCGAGATGCTGCAACTTCCCCGCCAAACTCTGTAGCTGTTTCTTAGAATCAGAAGTCTTCTCCTTCCACGCCCTGCACTCCTCTAGCACCTCATCTAACTTTGCTTGAGGGAGAGTCACGGTCATAGTAATGGTATCGATGCGGAAGCCAAGCCACACTAAGATCTGCGTTGGAGGAAAGCATTTCTTTTCCGCCAACGCCAACCCAAGGGTTCCTGCCAACTCCCTAAACAACGCAAACGCTTCGTTCGCCCGTTCCAAGGACTGCTCCACTCCCACAAAATCATCAATGTAGCAAAGTGTGAAAAAACCCTTCTTTCTTAGCATCCACACGACCGCTCTAGTCGTTCTGGCACATGCCAGCGCAGACATCCGACAGCCAAACGGGGGAGCCAAATCAAAGAAAAACTTCCCACCAATCTTCATCCCTAATAGCGGAACCGAGAGCGGACACACCCTAAGCTGCCTATACGCCCTCGAAAGATCGGCTGACCATAACCAGGCCCCGGCACCCAATTTTATCATCCTATCCGTTAACGTCGACACCGAAGGAAGTGCAAACGAGAACGGCTGGCCCTGATAAAATCCCTTCTGAATCCCCGCATTCACACTCTTCCCTAGGGGAAAGCTCAAGTCCAAGATGACCCTTCTGGCTTCCGAATCCTTTTTCGGCCGAGTCATCAAGGGACTCACCTGGCACCACGGCTCAAATGGTGGCATCTCAAACGGACCAATCAAGGCCTCACAGTCACGTTCTTTCGCAATGAACGCCAAAATACTCATATCCGTATCCGCATTAGAGGCATGATTTTTTAAAGTAGACGTAGGAATCATATTCTTAGTATAATCAATCGGCCAACCGAAATCAAGGAAGTTCACTAACTGCACATCAGGGTAATCGACTAACTCACGCCTCCAGGCCGGAATCAACAAACCCGAAGGGAGGGGAACCCTGGCAGCCAAATAGTTTGGCAACGCGGTAGACCTCACCAGGTTATACAAGTTAAAGAACGTTGTGTCAGACCCGAATGCACCCAACTCTGCCCATGGCCAAAACTCATTAAACACTACACTAAACTCCCCCGGTGACGGCGGGGCTCGCCTTCTATGCTGTGTCATACCTGTCACCTCATTGATCAACTCTGAGCTAGTATTAAAACAGTCATACTTTATCTCAAACGGAACTGAACAGACCTCATCTCCTGACGCACACGACTTGTCATACACCCATTCACGCGAATCGTCAGCTCCGCCATCGCCATCAACAACCACCGGGGCAACAGGACTGACAGGGACTGTCACGACATGATCGAGCACCGGCACCATACCGACACCCGCGCTGCATCCCACTCCAACTTCAGCGTCAACAGGACCACGTGGAGACAGACCCACAGCACCGGAAGCAGTATCGCACACGGAGGAGGGCAGAGAGGTACCGGCCTCCAGGGCGGAGTCACGACCTGAAACAACAGATAAACAAGCTCCCGACTGGTTAGCTGTCGGAAACGTATCACCACTACCAGGCACCGCACACACACCAGCACAAACCTTCACACACTGCGACCCACCGCCACTGACTGATACTTTTGGTTGTACAACGGGGCCCACGTCAACATTACTCTTTGTAACACTACTTACTGAATTATTGACACCCGAGACTACCTCCGTGCTAAGCATGACAGGGACACTATTATAATTCAAACTGCTACCAACCCGCCAGTCAGAGGAGAGCCCTCCTACACACATATCATGTAACAACAATGGACAAACACTCACTCCACCACTAGCCGCAGCCGGCTTCTCGGGTGCCTTTCTGTCATAGAACATCCTCCGCTTAATACAGTCCTGCTCCCTGTGCTGGTGAGTTCTCTTTAAACGATATGCGCAATAGGCACAAATATGTAGCATCTTTGTCGGAGAGGCCCCATGCGTCCCAGCAAACCCACAGTCTCGTCCCCAATTCCAGTTGATACAAGGCCTCCCATCCGTCTCCTTATTGTAGTCCGCCCTCACATTAATAGGACCAGCTGTAGAATTATACGACGACACCGGCGCAGCCGCACCAAACTGCACGTTATTCTGCAAAAACGAGCCCTGAACCTGATGAACATGCTGACTAGGGGCGGACCTCCCTGCTGCCGTACACACCTCCCTCTGAAGCTCCTTTATCGCATTATAGTCCTCCCAACCTTCTAACAACCGCCCGTCATTAATGAGTTTGAACACTTTTTCAGACCAGTGCCTGCACACTGGCCAGTCCCACAACGTGGCCATATGAGCCAGCTCCTGCTCATGCTTCAGTAAATGCTTCGGCCACGCGGGTGGCAAACCAGGCAGCGAGGCCATAGACCTGAGAGCCTCAAAGTACTCAGGCCATGAGGCCTCTCCCTGACTAATTACTTTGAAAGACTCTCCTCTCGTTATGAGCAAATGTGGCAAGAACTTAATACCTTTGGGCTTCCTCAAAGCCGTGCCCGGGTCCAACAGCAGGTCCGCTATCGCCGCCGCCGCCTGATGGGCCCTTACCTCAGCAGACTGAGGGGGGCGTGTCGCCGAGACAGTTGAACCCACCGGCTGCAGAACCTCGGCCATATAGTACCGTGACGCCCTCCGCGAGTCAGCTCCAACCTGCCCTTCATGTAGCTCGTGTTGACCGAACACCGGTTGGCGTTCACCGACTGACACCCGCGGCTGTTGCAAAACACTGACAGGTGAAGAAACAGAAACATTCGGATTAACAGAGGCCGCCGGTGACACACGTGGCACCGACGCCGGCATTGCAGAATTTTCGAGTAAGTTTACCCTTAGGGCCAAGTCCTGAGTAACTTTCAGCACCTCCTTCTGCAGAATTAGCACCGACGCAAGGTCGCTCCTAGTAGCCTCCGCTCCTGTTGAAATGTCACTCGTGTTAGGTGAAGGCGACACAACCGGCCGCGTCAACCTCGCCTGGGCCAACAATGTATGCGCGGCTCGGCGTAACGACGCCCTTCGCATTCCAGGCTTGAGCGGCGGCCTCCCTAGGCGTTTACGGGGCGGCATACCAACAGCAGGGAACTTGTCTAAAAATAGAGAACAAAGCAATGAAATCAATGCTACCCGACCAACGGCTGGGTGAAAAGTGACCGCCGGGCAGGCCTCACGTCACGTGACCAGTTTCCTCGTATCTATACCTTCGTGCGCTTTGTCCGAGTGTCAAGAATTACATATGTTGCCGCACCAACATATCCAATGCCGTCTGACATGTGTGTCCTTGACATAAACTCTGTCGTTTATATGGGTATATTTCCTACGTTGCCATGCTATACTGTTTGATGATGGCGGAGCCTTTCCAGCCTTGTGTCAATGCCATCTGACATGTATGTCCTTGGCATAAAGTCTGTCGTTTAAATGGGTATGTATGTATTATGTACTGCCGACGTGCCTTCTTCGGTAAGGGGGTGGCTGCCTCTTCTTCCTCAGAGCTATTGCTTCCTCAGCCTTGGTCCCGGAGGTTCAGTCTGCTGTATGCGGGTTCGCATCTCTTGGCCGTTTATAATAATAAATTTCTATTAAACATAAGGATAAATATTTCACTATTAAAGTTATCTAAGTATAATAATAAATCCTATTAAACATAAGGATAAATATTTCAATATTAAAAATTGTATAAGTCTTTCTCTAGGAGGATGTACCTCCGTGTAGTGACCACATTCCAGTGATGTACGGCAAACATGTCCGCATAAATCCTTTGGTCACCGGAAGCATTCATTTCCAGGGGACCAAACAGGGTTTAAGCATGATAATAAATTTCTATTAAACATAAAGATAAATATTTCACTATTAAAGTTATATAAGTATAATAATAAATCCTATTAAACCTAAGGGTAAATATTTCAATACTAAAAATTATATAAGTCTTTCTCTAGGAGGATGGGCCCGTGGAGGTCGGTGGCGTGAAGGTCGGTGGCTGGGCTGTCTGGGGGGGGTCTCTCGTGAGGCTGGGCTGGGTCGTCTGAGGTGTGAGGTGCGAGGTGATGGTCCTCAGCTTCGTCTGGGCGGCGTTTCGATCGGTGTTCGCTGGGAGATCGTCGGTGGGCGTTGCGGGGCTGTCGGGAATGGTTGGGGTGAGGCGCCGGGCTATGCCCCCCGGGCCAGCCAGGGGGAGGCCGGCGGATCAAAAATCCGCCGAGGCGGCGGGGGTCTGGCGCTCACGGGCTTGCTTGGTGCGGCATGCGGCCTCGCTGTGCATTGTTAATATGCGCCGGACGTTGGCGCAATACGCACAGACGTGCCGGCGCCTGTCTCCCACCTCGCCGTGAGCCTCTCCGAGGGGTGCCCGATCGCACGAGGTGGGATCGCGGTTCCAAGTGGAGCAGGGGGCCCCGTGAGCGTGCCTATCGTAGGCGGTGCGGGTGTCGACTTGCTGCCGGGGCAGGTGTGCGCCTCGGGCCCCCTCGTCGCCTCGGGGAGCTGGTGTTGCCGGGGTGGTGGGCGTGGTGAGGGAGTCGAGCCTGACCGCGTTGAGGGCCACAGGGTCATGCCACCCCTGGGGGAGCCTTCCGTCCGCGATCCAGGAAAATATGGTCTCTGAGTACCGGCGGACGGTCGGCCAGGGGTGGATGAGGACGTCTCTCAAGAGGGTGAGGTGGTGTTGGTGTAGGCCCTGGAGGGAGTGATCCGGGAAGGATGGGTGGTTGACCATGGAGAGGAGGGCGAGGCTGTACTCGTCCTTGGTTGCTTCTCCGAGCTTCACCGCCTTGCGCCCCGGCCCCCTCTCCACGAGGTCGCAAGGGAAGAGGTAATCGGCTGGGATCCCTCGGCGGCGCACGGTGTGCCGCGCCTTGGCGGATGCGAGGATCTCGCGGACCGCGTCAGCCGCGGATGCCGGGCTGTAGTCCTCGGGATCCTGGCGGTAGGTGGGCGGTGGAGCTGAGCTGGCGTGGGCGCGGGTGTAGCCCTGGTACTGCAGGTGCGGGCCTTCGGGCTGAGTCGCTTGAGGTGGAGGCGGCGGCCGGCTCCCGGCGGCGGCGTACGCCCGAGGTGCCGGGACGTGGTGCAGGCTGCAGGCGGGCTCCCGCCTCGGCGTGGGCGGGGGGCTCCGCGGGACCCCTCGGGCTTCCCCCCTCTCGTCCAGGTCTCTGTCCATGCGTCTGGTGAGGCGGGTGATGGCCTCGATGAGGAGGGCCGTCTCGCTGCTGGGCTGGCCCGAGGGCGCTGCGGGGGAGGTCGGCGCCGTAGGGGGGACGGGGCTCCCCGGGGAGCCCGAGGAGGGTCCTGGGGTGGCCATCCCGGACGTCTTGGAGCTTCTCCGACTCTTCCCTTTGCCGCGGCCGGGCATGGTGCAGGGTCGGCAGAGGAGCAGCGGTCCGAGGTGGAGTAGAGCCAAAGAAGAAAGGGCAGAGAGGTGGAAGGCGGCTGGAGGCTGAGTGCCTGAGGGAGGCCGGCGGGCGGCCTTATAAGGGGGGAAGGGAGCAGAGGGAGGAGGGGGGGTGAGTCGCTCAGGGCCGGGGGGAAGTGAGCA
The DNA here is from genome assembly GCA_030323885.1 of Branchipolynoe longqiensis. Lineage (NCBI taxonomy): Eukaryota > Metazoa > Annelida > Polychaeta > Phyllodocida > Polynoidae > Branchipolynoe > Branchipolynoe longqiensis. The sequence continues at coordinate 74,982,245 of CM059199.1, read as the reverse complement.
GTGGCAGGAGGGGGGGTGAGTCGCTCAGGGCCGGGGGAGGGCGAGGGTGAGCAGCGGGCGTCGCGCGAGGCGCGGATGCTGGGTGAGAGCCCGGGTAGAGAGGGGGGGGGGGGGGGGAGTCGCTCTCCCTTCCCTCGCATCAAACGAAATGCTTCGCATTACGACCAATTTCCGAATTGTGGTTGATCCGGCGGGAAGCCCGAGACGGTCACGTCCCAAGCACTGCATGCTCCCTCCTTCCCCTCCCCCCCCCCTCTGACCTGCATTCGGGCTACTGACTCCCTCCTATATGGATTTACCACGCCCGCTACCCTCTTTTTAACGCTCCCGGGCCTACCTCCTCCCAGAATGCTCCCTCTGCGGACCTGGATCAGGTCGATTGACATTTGACCCCATTGACCTCAGTGTACCTTGTGCTATTATCGTTTAGTTAATAAAACCTTTTTCTCCCACCTCTGTCTCGGGCTTCCTCTGTCCGGATCTACCTCCGTGTAGTGACCACATTCCAGTGATGTACGGCAAACATGTCCGCATAAATCCTTTGGTCACCGTAACCATTCATTTCCAGGAGACCAGACAGAGTTTAACCATGATAATAAATTTCTATTAAGCATAAAGATAATAACCAAATATTTCAATATTAATGTGTATCCGTTGAAATCAGTTCGCTAGATTATTAATACTTTAATATATGTCTAACTAAAACAACACACTTTTAGGCCTAGAAAGTTAACTCTACAATTTAAAATCATGGGATGTAAATTCTACGTCGATACATTTAATAGTCATTTAGTAAATCAAATTTAAAATTATACAACTAAAAACTTTGTTAGCCTATGAAATTAATGGTACATTTTAATAAGGCCAGTGTCAATTGGACGTGGGTACCACTGGACGACCTAAAAATATAACCGTCCATTTCAATTAAACCATTTACGTTTAGACACAAAAACCCTGTACAAATTTAATTAAACCATACATGTCGGTAAAACAAATTGAAAATATATCACAACACCCTTGTGAGCCTAAACAGTGTTCTAGGCCTGGTACTTAAAACAGATTTAGAAATACAGGTCGAAAACCTTTGTAAACATTTCATTAAATCATACATGTTGGTAGAACAAATTGAAATTATACCACAGAGTCCTTGTTAGCCGAACGGTTAAGCTGGGCCGCGTTCAGGCTCCGTCTCGGAGGCGCCTCGGCGACGGGCCTGACGTCACGCTCGTCTGAACGGCAACAGCAGTTTATTGTCTCGAAAATGGACACCCCCATAGGCGGCGGCCATTTGCAATGGAAAAGCTGCACTGTGATTGGCTGAAACCACTGGACACGGCGGCCATTTTCGAGGCGCTTTTTGTCTCCTGATTGAAAAGGGAGGCATCGCCAAGATGTCACCGAGACGCACCCTGAACGCAAATAGGCCAAAAAGCATCGCCGCGACGTCGCCGAGACGTACCCTGAACGCGGCCCTGGTGCACCGGGAGATGGGGCCAAATCAAATTGTATCACAAACCCCACTGGTAGACCTATGTATTTAACAGGACGTTGTGCAGCCGGCACGCTCCGTAAAGGGGCTGTCACATTAGGGTTTTTTGCAGGAGTGTATGGTGGCGTAGGCGCATTACGTCATATACGTCGGCATACGCCACCATACGCCGCCATATGCTACGCATACGCTACGCATACACTACGCATACGCTACGCATAGGCCATCATGTGCCGGCCTATGCCGGCGTATGCCGTTGTATGCCGCCATACGCTTTCTCCCGTCCGTCCGTCCACATTTTGTTGTGCATGCTCAAAAAATCTCGACCGATGGGAGCTTATGGTTCATACGCTACTGATACGCCGGTGTACACTCCTCATACGCCGGTGTACGCTCCTCGTATGCTAGGGGTGCGCCGGCATAGGTTACGCATACGCTCAACTTGCGTCACCGGCGTATCTCTAGCGTATGTAGCGTACGCATAACCTACGAGTTATGTATGGGAGCGTACTCCTAGAGTATGCACAGCATATGCACAGCGTATTCCAAGCGTATGCCATAGGTCTCAACATTGATCTTTACTCATATGCTACTCATACGCTCATAGGCTATGCATATGCTACGCATGCGCTACGCATACGCTACGCATACGCTACGCATAGGTTCCATATGCCAATGAAAACCGTCAAAAAATGTCACAGTATGCTCTCATACGCTCCTCGTACGCTCCTCATACGCTCCTCATAGGTTACACATATGCTCAAAAACACCCGATAGGTCACCAAAGGTCATCATAGGCCGGCATTCGCAGGACTTAAGGCACTGTCACATTACGGCGTATGGCGGGAGCATATTGAAAACCTACGTAAGTGTTCACACGAACAATTTAAGTCGATTCGTAGAAAGCGACTTGCCTAGTTCGCCTTACATTTCTTGTGTGAATGGGCGTCTGAGTCGGATTAGGGCTGAATCGATTCACGTGATGCGGATACTGTAAACCACCTAGCGAGGTAGTTTACGTGAATCGATTTCTGTGAATCGGATTATTTTTGGCTGTGTGGACGTAAGCGGTTTGTGTGAAGCGACTTATGACGTCACACGCATGCGCGGTCAGTCATTTTATTTGTTGTCTTGCGGTAACTTGCCATAACGTTAGCAGAAGTGGAACGAGCAACACCGAAGCAGACAGAGAAACTGACCAAACATAAACAATGTCGTCGTGCTCCGCCGCCGCCCACCCTCCTAACCGCAAAGACAACTGAGAGGATCATGAGGTGAGAGCGCTGATAACCCTATGGTCGGAGGACAGCGTACAACGCGATCTCGAGCAGTCCGGGCGGAATATCAATATATACCGGAGAATTGCCACCCGACTGGCCCGCCTGTCTGGAGATGAGCAAGGGCAGAGAAATGCGACGGCCTGCAGGACCAAGATAAAGAGCCTGACCCAGGCCTACAAGAAGGTCAAGGATCACAGCAAGTATGTACATTTGGTGTCTTACGAAAACTAACTTCCCCTGTTTTCAACGACTTTGTGGTTCCTTAAATACATTGTGAGGGCCAGATCATAAACACTCCATTCTCCCCCCCCCCCTGTTTTGTGTGGGAAAAAAACTGTGTGGTGACCGGTGAATAGAGTATACTGAATTCCTAATTGGTCCCACTCATTCTGGTGTATGGTGAAACTGTGTGTATTTCGGTTTGACACACCTGATGGCGATTGCTAGGACTATCAACTTTTTGATAAGGGCCTGATAACGCCCTGATAAGACGAAGTATGTAGCGATTATTGCTAGGAAGGCGGGGCCAAATACAATCAAAAACATAAGTCGTATGTATTAGGATTTACATTTGCAGGTGATCGCCTTGATTAATATCACCATCGTTTTCAAATGGCACAACATAAGTGCAAAGTATTGTTTGTACATAGGTGCACAATTATTGTTTATAAGGTATATAAGTTAAGTCTAATGTACCATTTGTTTGCAGCCGCAGTGGGAGGGACCGGCAAACCTTCCGCTACTTCGATCTAATGGATGCGATCCTCGGCACCCGACCCACCGCAGCTCCCCTCGCATACTTGGACACCTACGCGATGGACCTGGCTACAGGTAGGGGCAAGCGTCCTTTAGCATCTTGACTTTGCTTTACTCATGGGTGGTAATACATGAACCCCCATGGGAGGCAGCGGTAACCCTTCAGATACTTCCATCTCATCCATCGGATGCTGGGAAAGCGACCGACAACGGGTGGCAAATTATATTATATAGTATGACGTGCTTAATCAGGTTCAAGTAAACCACTACCGTCCACGCAAGCAAGGTGGGCCGATTTAAGTTAGTTTGGTTCATCTAAACTACCTCGAGAGGTGGTTTACATGAAGCGAACTAGATGAGGCGACTCAGGCTTAAGTCGGCCCAACATAATCATTGTATTGGTTTGCAACGATCAAATCTTCTGCTGGGCAGTGAAACCCTAAAAATACATGTTGAAAACAAATCTGTGCACAGCTAGCAGTGTGATATAGAAAATTGCGCGTCAAGTAAACTGCTAGCGTTTGCACTATCATTTATAAAGCGACTTTCATAAAGCTGTTCATATAAAATACCTCGAAAAGTGGTTTATATAAACCGAATAATATGATTCGATTCAGCCCTAATCCACCTCAGCGTCGCGTTTACACGACGAATGTGAGTCGAACTATTGGAAGCCAACTACGTGAGGCGGCTTAACCCGCCCCTCTATACTGGGCTTTTACATGATACACATTACGCTCTATTGGCATAAAGCGAACTAGTTCAGTCGACTTAGCCAAACCTTATCACCAAATTGTGTTACATGGATATTTGAAATAACATGCTATGTTACAGCATACAATATAATTGTTACTTTCTTATCCAGACGACCACCCACAACAGCTCGTTGTGGGGGCGGAGGAGGAAGTGGACCAGTCCATCCTGGTGGACGTCGAGGTCGACCTGGAGAGTCACACCTCCGCTCTCTCTAATGTAGAGGCCACCCAAGAAACCCCATCAGCCAGAGAGCCCACCCAAGCCACCCCACCTACCCAAGCAGCCCAGCCAGGTAAGGATATTTATAGTAAATAACATCTACAAAGTATTTAGTAACATGTGTTCATGGTGAAATAAAAAAACCAACATGTACCTCAGTTCAAATAACATTAGCAATTATATTGTTATTAACCACGCTATGTGGTGTCGGTAACATGTGTAACAGTTTCGACGCCCATGCTATAGTACAATACAAAAAACCTTAACCATGGTGTACAGCTTATTTTGATAACATGCGGGTGTAAAGAAATATTTCATGTTCACTTTGAGTACAGGCAAATTAGGTGCCAAGGTGAAGGGGTTTAATAAAACAGTATGTTGTGATTCTAACGTAGCCCTGGGCTCAATGTACATTAAGCGATTTACTTGATGCGATTTACTTGATGCGAATGATCGGGGTTAATGCCAAAACATGATTCTGTATATTCGCTTTTTGTATATTACAGCTTTGCGCAAAAAGAAGGGCAAGGCGCCCAGCAAGACCGAACATTTCCTCGACGTGATCTTCACCCAGTTCGTAGCTGCCCAGGAAGCGTCGGCCACCCTCGTCCACGACCGAGAAGACAACTGGGTGAAGCTCGAGCGCAAGATGGAGGAGAGGCGGGAGCAGCACGAGGATGCTCGGGAGCAGCGCCAGGATGCTCGGGAGGAACGCCGGGAGGAACGTCACGCCAAGCGAGAGAGGGTGCGGCAGCACAAACAGAGGCAGCACGAGGAACGGATGCTGCAGCTGCTCGTGGCGATGCACAATCCGACACATCAGGCCACGCACAACGGATGGGGTGATACGGATCACCCTGCTCACCCCCCAAGCAGGACCATCACATTCGACCCCCAACACCAGTTTTCTCTAAAATGATACCGTAACATTTTTTTTCGTTTTTTCTAACCTGTAACTGACTTCCAATATGTGTCTATCTTAACCTTTCCGATTGTAATAAATTGTTACCGTAGTTCCCAAAATAAAAGCCTTGTTCACTTTGTTCAGTAATTCACCACATTACACAACCATGAGTTATTACCGTAGTTATTCGTACGTAGACGGTCACTTAATATATACACTTATAATGGATAACTTATATCTCCAGTAATGTCATGGCGACAATTGTCAGCATCTTGTTTCCGTTCCAAAGATAAAACGCCTGCGACATGGTTGTGTATTCCAATGAAATGAAATTTCTACAATTATTCTACTGGACTAATAGTGTCTCCCTCTCTCTAGTGCAACATGGCCACATTAAAGGTGTACTAGGTAAGGCGAACTAGGTAAGGCAAACTACTTAAGGCGAACTAAATAACGATCCACGAATTGAAGTAGTGCATGAAAGCGTCTCGCACCTCATTTCCACTTCTGTCGTAGTCGTTGTCTTGGGCCACGTGTTGTGGCTCATCAACGGGCCCGGCATCCCACTCCGCGTCAAAGATCTCCTTGTGCACTTCACAGATATTGTTCAATGTGAAGCACACAAGGAGAACTGTGGTGACCTCCTCTGTCCTTATGTCCGTACGACGCGCGAGAATCCTCCAGTGGGCCTTACACCGGCCAAAGGTATTCTCGATCGTCATACGAGCACGGGACAGACGATAGTTGAAGGTGGTTTTCTCACGGGAAAGTAAACCGGTGTCAGAAACGGCTTCATCAGCCAGGGACGGAGTGGGTAGGCGGGGTCGCCAAGCACCACAACAGGCACAGTCACATTGCCCAGCATGCGCGGCCTGTCCGCGAACAGCTCCCCAGCCTCACCTTTCGCATACAACGTCGAGTTGCCCAAGACTCGCGTGTCGTGCACTCTACCAGGCCAACCCGCAACTATGTTCATCACCTTGTACTCGTGGTCACAGAGTACTTGCGCGACAATTGAGTAGAAACCCTTCCGGTTGTGGTAGTCCGTATGGTGACACTGGGGAGCGACGATCGGGATGTGGGTCCCATCGATGATGCTGCCGCAGTTGGGGAATGCAAACCGACTCTCGAACCCCTCCATGATCTCGGTGAGGCGGGCAGACGTAGGCATCCTGATGTATTTAGGCCATAGTACTCAGACTATCGCCACGCAGGTCTCCTGGAAAATCTCACAGCATGTGGACTTGCCAATACCAAAGAGGTGACCTATGCTGCGATAGTGCGATCCTGTTTCCAAAAGCCACAGGGTAACCACTACCCGCACCTCGACTTGAATGCATCTGAAATGAGTTGACAAAACACCAACATGTTAGAATATACGCAGACTGGACAGTGCACACAAAATACGACTTAGCATGTGCAGTTGTACATCGCCTCACCGCCCCCGCATCATCTATTCCACCTTATGTAGTTGGGCTAGACATTTCCGCGTATCAAGGGGAAAACAAATCATTAATAATGGAAAAAACTGCAATCGTAGCCAAATAGTTTAGGGAATTCTAAAGTTTAACGTTCTATGTCCATATTGTTGGTATGGGGGCAAACGCAGACTAGCAGGGATGTGGTAACTACCTTATGTTTGGGCGACAAAAACACCAGTACCACCTCACCTTCGCATGTTCGTGTCTGCCCGCCTGATATGCACCTTCAGTTGGTCAACCACGTGCTGAAAGGTCGCCTGCCTCATCCGAAATTTGCCACCCACTCTTTTTCACCGAACGTCCCGAGCACGATTTCTGTCCACCAGTGGGAGGACCTAGCAACAAAGTAACGGTGTCAGAAATGTATGTAAACACCATAATTCGTATGAATGGGAGTCAACTCGACCACAGCGCTTCTGTTAATAAAAATAGGAAGGCCCCGGTATGAAATAACATTTTGGAAAACATTTTACCACCCAAATAACTTAGCGTGGCAACTAGTTCGAATCATGTAAGTAGCCATACACAAGGCGACTTACAGTCGCCCGAACTTTACCAATCACTTCAAGGGATACAAATATTTCACCAACCAGTGTGACATCTAGTTCGAATCGTGTAAGTCTGATTATCGAAATCGGGTTACAATCTGGCGCATAATACTCCTGACATAAGCAGAGGAACAACTTATATGAAAATAAAATTGTGAAAATTGTACAAAAGCCCGTGCCAACTAGTTCGAATCATGTAAGTCGCCTTTCAGAAAGCGGGTTACGATCGGCCGCAGTTGATGATCAATTCAACCGCTAACAACATTTATATCAAACAATAACTGTAAACATTTCAGCAAAGAGCGTCGTATGTAGTGCGAATCGTGTAAGTCGGATTATAGAAATCGCATCACAATCTCCCATGCACTACTCCTGACATCAAGCGATAAAAAACATTACCTGAAAAACAACCCCGTGCCAACTAGTTTGACTCATGTAAGTCGCCTTTCACAAATCGGCTTACAATCCACCGGACTTTACTCATCACTTCAACCGGTCAAAACATTTATATAAAACAATAACTGTAAACATTTTTGCAAAGAGAGTGGCATCTAGTTCGCATCGTGTAAGTCGCCTTATAGAAATCCGATTACAATCTGGACCAGCTTGCATAACGCGATAAAAAAGCTTCTATACCAAAATAAGTTTACTAAACTTTATTACTAGTGGAAATAAACATGCATGGGGGGAACCCCAAAACAATGGGTAAATATAAACATACCGGTGAAAAACAGAACAATGTTGGCAAGTCATATATCGCGCACAACAATACTGTAATCACAATCGGGAAATAACTGTACAAAAACAAAATACATTGTACTACCAACTAATCCGATTCATGTAGGTCGGCTTGTGTAATGTGACCTAAACGTCTGCCCATCTTTTTCGTTAGACAAACCGGCACACAATCGTATGTGATAACCATGGTAAAAAGCACACTCACTTTGAAGGCACACACTACTTCGAATCATCTAGATCGCCTTATTAAGCGCGCTCAAGTTGGCTACAATTTTCGGTATACATAAAAACGCAATGGTAGGTTCTAACAAAGGAGTGTGCATCTTACCAAGACACAAACATTTTGTATTACCAACAACTTCGATCGCCGTAGTTAGATTCTCCCACACCTTCGTGACAGCATTCTGGTTACATAAACAATCAAAACCGAGTAGCTCGTAAAACACTCTACGTAGATACACACCAACAAAATAGGTTGTGACAACATACCTTTCCCTCGACCACACTTGGCGTACCACGGGGGGTTGTACAGCCATGACAGTCAGTATTTGGAGGAAGAACGATCGGCGCTCTGCCTCCTGTTTGCGCTCGAAATCCTCCATCCTTCTTCGTGAACGGGCCATTATTCCCCCCACATTTCCTGTTCCCCCATCTCGTCGATCTGGTAGATCTAGATCCATGTTGGAGCGGCGACGTTGGCCAAACATCCCGCAAAACAATCCACTCGCTATTTGTTCCGCCATTGTTCTTGGTCAAAACGGTCATGCACAGATATCCACTTCCGCCTTAAACCGACTCACGCAGTGCCTGTGTGGACGCGACACACTTTCAAAACACTTTCAACTCTGCCCGTGTGAACAGGTGCCTAATTCGACTCCTTTAGTTTGCCTTGTCTAATTCGCTTTACATTTTGCCCGTGTGAACACGGCTTATTTATATTGCCATCCAAAGGGTTACTAGTAAATACGAGGTCGTAGTTGTTAGGGACGTCGTGGTTAGGTCAAAGACCCTATAATACTAAGACAGCTCACTCCCTATCTCTCCCATGGTAATGTAAATTTTGCAGTGCCACCTTGTGGTGGGCTTGATCAGCTGGCTGCTGGTTGGTGTTTCACATGTAAGCACATACAATTATATTATACATGAGATAGGTAGGTATGAATGCACATCAATATGAAATTGCTATGAACAAATACCCATCGTCATTAGCATCATCATCAGCATCGCCATCATCACACATCTTTCACATTCATATATACATTTATACATATAATATAGCACCTGTTTAACCAAGAGAACAGCCGGCGCACCAAGTGGTGGGTTTGATCATTTTGATTACACAGTACAGGCTGAGTGAGCCGTCTTGGTATTATAGGGTCTTTGGTTAGGTTGCCACCGAAGGTTGTATGTACCCTGTATTGATTAATGTGAATTGGGATGACGAGTAACTGATATGGGTTATTTCATTGCCAGACCGACTAATCCATGTGTAGTCGTTGTGATCTAGCAGGTTATTCAGCTACGACAAGGTCCGAATTTTATATGCAACTGTACCAGAATTGAAGGTCGATTCTGGTAGTTTCTAAAAAAAAGAAATATTATGTACTTCTAGACCAAACAAAAACAAACAAAACACGCTAGCCACTTAATAAGTGGCCTAGCCTAACATTACGTGATATTATACCCGCGCTTCATGTAAATAGCCCTAATGTATTCAGGGTTTCCTGTGTTGTTACTGATCCTTATATTGTTGCTATAGGATCTTTTTATGCTACCAAAGAGCTCACAGTTTCTTTCACATAACGTATTATTCCTGGAGTGTCCGTTGGAACCAACACAAATAATATGTATTGTGAAAGTACGACGTCTGAACAGTTCGAGTTCTGGATACTGAATGGTTTATTCACGGCCTAGGGCACGCTTGACCCACCGGCAACTTTCCATGACGTCATCTCATTTGCATACCTCTTTGACTCAACCTCTGCATCTCGTCAACATATATTAGCCACACACCTGTACGTCTATTACACATATATCACATCCCCCCCTCAAAGTATTTCTGAAACATGAAATGTTACAAAATAACCAAGAAGAAACATTCAATAAACAATAACAATATATGCGTACCTAAGCTGCAAATGTCCGAGCGCACAAAGCACTTACGTCCTCCTAGTCTGGCCGTAATGCCTGACGTCATAAAGTGTCCATATATAGATATAATAACAACACTGAGAAATAGCTGAAACAAAACTTAACCCTACATGCACATGTTAGTTGCGTACACACTCAATGTACAATGACCTCCTACAGGTCTAACCTGCTCACCGGCCTTATCAGCTGACCTGACCTACTTAGATTAGCCATAATGTTTACATTCGGCACCGACGCTGACCAAGTTTGCGCCTGCACGACCAGCTCGGGCTGCCCCCCCACAGGCGCCCTGATAATCTGGACACGGTTACGATACAACATATTACCTGACTCGTTCAAAATTTTATACTCTCTCCCAGAAATCCCAGTTTGTCCCAAAATAACCCCTTTTTTCCAATCCCCAGCATTATTTTTGTATTTTATCTTATCTCCAACATTAATAAGCTTGTGCGCCTTACCGCACTTCCGGTCATGAAACACTTTCTGACTACGCTGCCGCTTGGCCGTCTGGCCTTCCTTCGGACCCTGTGTTTCAGGCAACAAAATTACCTCTGCCATAGGCAACCTGCCTCTCAACCTCCTGCTCATGAGCAACTACGCTGGAGATGCGTTCAGGACAGACAACGGAGTATTACGATAATTCAGTAACGCCAACTGAAAATCAGCCCCAGTTTTCTCACACTTCTTTAACATATCTTGACTGTCTGGACAAACCGTTCTACCTGTCCATTGCTACGAGGATATTGTGGACTGGAATACATGGCCTTGAACCCATAGTGTAGTGCAAACTCCCTATATTCATGACTCTTAAATTGTGGACCATTGTCCGACATGACCTGACTAGGAATACCGTGTCTTGCAAAATTATCTTTCAACGCTTCAATAACAGTGACAGATGACATATCGCCCAACAACGTCACCTCTGGAAACTTGGTGTAATAATCTACAGTTATCAGGTAATTCTTATGATTTAATTCAAATAAATCGGCACCAACTTTATCATACGGTTGACAGGCGATCGGGTGATTTATCAATGGCTCGTTATGCAAATTCTTTTGGTTGTTTTGGCAAGTGTCACAACGACTACCCTTCTCCTCAATTTGTTTGTTTATGTTCGGCCAAAACATACGGTCATGCGCCAACTGCTTGGACTTCGTCACTCCCAAATGCGTCTCATGCAACGCCTCTATCATTTCACTCCGAAGAGCTGGAGGAAGTACCACCCGATTGCCGTTCATTACAAGATTATTTTCAACTGTTAACTCGTGTTTGTACGGAATGTACTGTCTCAGACATGGTGGTGTTTGTATGCGTGTAGTGTCCCACCCATCTCCAATGTGTGAGATCAACATAGACATAGATACATCTTTATCATATTCAACTACAATCTTACTCAACAAACTCGACGACTGCATGTCCACTACAGCAATGCAGAACGTGTCATCGAACAGGCTATCCTGACATACTTTAGCACTATGCGCCCTGGACAACGTGTCTGCAAAAAACATCAAAGAACCCTTCACATGACATAACTGGATATCGTAATTCTGTAATCGCATTCGCATCCTTTGCATTTTCGCTGAAAGTTTATGTATCGGTTTCTGCATTATCGCCACCAACGGCTTGTGGTCGGTTCGAATTTGCACTTCTTTGCCAAAGATATACTCATGAAACCTCTGACATCCGAAACATATGGCGAGCATTTCTTTTTCGATAGTGGCATAACCACACTGCGCCGAGTTAAGCGCACGAGATGCGAGTGCGACTGGTTTATCATCCTGCATTAACACAGCCCCTAAACCTGACTGACAAGCATCTACTTGAATGACAACAGGTTTCTTAACATTGTAGTATGACAACACAGGAGCAGTTCTTAACTTCTCCTTCAACTTATCAAACGCGCCCTGCTGTTCGGCTTGCCAGTGCCACGCCACGTCCTTAGTTAGGAGTGTGCGTAGTGGTTTGGCTATCTCGGACATGTTAGGTATGAATTTGTGTACATATCCAACCATGCCCAGGAACCTTTGGACGCCTTGTTTGTCACGCGGCTCTGGCATGTCAACTATTGCTTGTATTCTGTCTGGATCAGGCTTCACACCCTGCTGGGTAAGTTGATGACCTACATATTTTATTGTAGTCTTACATAACAATGACTTAGTATCATTTAACTTTAGATTAACTGACCTAGCTCGGTCCAACACAGCTCGGAGCCACTCGTTGTGCTCCTCAACCGTTTACCCATATCCCAAAATGTCGTCCGTGACTATCCCGATACCGGGTATATCGCCTATGACACGGTGCATTTCCTGAATAAAAATGTCACCGGCTGTTTTGATGCCAAAAGGCAAACGGGTATACCTGTACCGGCCCCATGGAGTATTAAACGTGCACAAACGTGAACTTTCGTCATCTAATTCTATTTGCCAATACCCTGTCTTCGCATCCAAAACTGAAAAATACTTAGCATCGGCCGTTTTGGCAATGATCTCATCAATAGTTTTAGCAGGGAAAGGCCCCCTGTTTATCGCTTTGTTCAACTTAGTCGGATCCAGACAAACCCTAATCTTGGTTTTTTTGTGTACAATGGTAATAGAATTAACCCACTTGGTAGGTTCATCCTGTTCCACTATGACACCGAACTCCACCATACGATCAATCTCACTACGTACCTTACTCTGAATGGCAAACGGGATCCGTCTAGGCGGATCAATGACAGGTTGAACAGACTTATCAACATGAATGACAGCCTTCGCTTTAATCAACCCCAAACCCTGAAACACATCTTTGTATTCACTTACCAGCTTCTCTGCCCCAGCACTGGCACTGTTTGTCGGCCCGGAAATGTTCGTTGGCACCGGAATGTTCGTCGGCTCGGAAATGTTCGTCGGCGTTGCGCAGTGTACCTCATCCACCCGCGCCAGCAGGTTCAACGTCACACAAGCCTGCTTGCCCAAAATAGGCTGGCAATCTGGCACCACTTGGAACTTAAGCACTCTGTCTTTGACGTCCAGCAGTGCCTCCCCATCAGGCGTGATCCGGTGACCGGAGAACGTCACCAACGAACACCTGGTGTTTGTCAGCCGCCCCGGAGCAACTGTGTCGAAGACGTACCTCGGCAGTACGTTCGCCTCCGAACCGGTGTCGAGCTTGAACTTGACAGGACAACTGTTCACCCGAATGATCGCGTGCCACAGCTCGGCATCCTGACCAGCACCACGGTCGACGGCACCGACAAACAGAACCGTTGCCAGCACATTGACTTCCGCCGGATCCGGGTCTTGCTCAGCATTGTGAGGGTCGGGTGCTTCGATGTTAAGTTTGTTGACTCTGCCCAGTACAGACTTTACCGAAGTGCCCGATCTTCCGACAGGCTATGCAAGCCTTGCCTTTCGCTGGGCAGACTCCGCGGCGGTGTTCATATCCACAGTTCTGGCAGCGGATCTTGAACTCTCCTGCACCGGTCCCGCTGGAATTCCAAGATGGCGATTTTCAAGATGGCGTCGCCACTGACCGAACCACCGGTGCACCGGTACGCGCATTAGCATAATTCCTAATGAAATCCACCTCCTTATTTTCAATGTCTGATTTGGTGTCCTCCAACAGATCTGAGGTGAACTCACTCATTTCACACATACTTATGCACTTTATCAACGTTAACTCAGTAGTTTGAAGCAATTTGTTACGTAAGTTAACATTTTTAATGCCAGCCACAATTCGATCGCGCAACAGCGACTCCTCCACGGTCCCATACTCACAGTCTTTGACTTTGTCTCTTAACGCCGTAATGTATGTAGCCATATTTTCTGATGCTTGATTATGTGAATTGAACTTATAACGTGTGATAATGATACTACATTTACCGACACAATAAGTCCTAAACGCCTCTGTAAGCAGCATGATCTTATCTTGATCAGCGAGAGCGATATCCATATTAGCAAAAACCTTCTGCGCCTCCTCGCCGGCTACGTGAAAAAAGATGCAGCATTGCACTCGTTCCGTCTTCAATACGACACCTGCCGCAGTAGCGTAAATATCATATGCTCTGACGCATGTTTTCCAGTTCGATCTCGCATTGTGGCTGATCACAAGCTGACCAGGAGGCCGCAAACCCAGCAACGTATTAGCGGGCGGCATCCTTCCTCATCTGACACCATGTGAAAGTACGATGTCTGAACACTTCGAGTTCTGCATACTGAATGGTTTATTCACGGCCTAGGGAACGCTTGACCCGCCGGCAACTTTCCATGACGTCATCTCATTTGCATACCTCTTTGACTCAACCTCTGCATCTCGTTAACATATATTAACCACACACCTGTATGTCTATTACGCATATATCACACGTATCATATCTTGCTTGTATGTTGCTGTATACTATAAACTAGGTAATGTCACTAACGCGTTGCAAGTAGCATAGATATATTAATTTTATCGAGTAAAAGTATAGTAAAAATTATAGAGTAAAAATTAACGATGCTAGAGCGCGTATTTCTGGGAAAATTTGTAGACGCTAAAATAATTCTTATGTGTACTAAGATTTTATCGAGTAAGATTCAAATTACTGAATTAACTTTGTGGAGACAAACAAAACTGATTTTAAAATGTTGACCAGGGAATTGGGTTGGTATTAATCCCTATCATTTCACCTTTCAGATTTAACTTATGTCTGAACTGATTATGAAGGTGGGGATCTGACTGAAAACACAACGAGATGGAAAAACTCAGGCTTCGCGTTCTGCGCCAGACTGTCGCAGATCAAGCGGGGTCACGATAATGCTTATTTTGGTTCTACAGTCATGAACCCTGGTAGTCGTGCCCACTTTTCCTTTCTTAGACAAACATCAGTTCCTGTTGTTCGTCTCAGGGGGCTGTGAAGTGGGCGAGACTAGTTGACCGATGGAAATGCGGGCAGGGCTGATTAGCTCGAATTCTGGAATGTGGGCTACTCCCCAGGCTCGCATTTGCCACCATTTGGAGGGCCGGGTTCCCTGCTGTAAAGTGTTGCTAGGATACGTCAATTGTGACTTTCCTAGCAACGGTGGGAGGTCGGGCATTCAGGCCCAGACCCATCACACGTGTTTTTGCATGCTCTGATGCATTAGACGAGATTTAGGCTTTTATTGTCGAAATTCCAAACTTATTCAACTTAATTATATGGGAGGGGATCTACTTGTTCATATCCATCATATTGCTAAACTTATATTGTTAGTTAGGGTAAGAATAAAGCTGTGAGCTCCTAAGAAGTAATTGGAACGTTCCTTGCATTCTTTACTATTCTCCAGTCTTATATTATTAACCGCCATTGTCAATCTGATATTGGTATTCGATTGTTCTATAAACGTATTTAATTAAGGGCCTTCCTCCCCACGGACTGTATGGACTCGAACTTCCCACCTCCGGGGATATAGTAGCCACCTTTCTAGCCCGGGTCAAGTTAGCATGAAGGCGGTCAACCGGTCAACCGGTGGCGGGACGAGAGGCGACAGCGGCCCGACGGCAGGCCCGGAAATTCACATGGAAACAATTATTTATTAACACATAGGCTCGCCTTAAGCGGGGGTGGAATAGCCCAACGGTTAAATATATATATATATATATGTAACGAAGGAGGCTAGAAGTCGAATGCAATGTTATACATAAGGGCGACATCATTTATTCTCAGTAATCTTGGTAACGTATGACAATAGCATAACATGGTCTTGGATGAAAACATCATCGATAGCATTAATAATGAACAATGCATTAAGCAATATGGTACACCAGACATATTGGCATCATAACATCAAAATGACATCTGGCTGGGCCAAACTGCCCTACCGTAAAAAAAAAGAAAGAAAACAAACAAAAAAAACAAAAACAAACAAAAAAAATTGCACAGGTGTTGCTTGGGGTGCGGCTGGCAGGCAAGTGGCAAGTCCAGTGCACCTTGGCCCGGTGGGAGCGTGCGCAGACAGCAGCGCCCCCAGTTCCCCTGGCATCGAACCCGGGAACCACACTTGTGGTAATTAGCAGAGAAGTAGTATAGCCGGAGCCCTTCTGGCTTACATCCGTATACAGAGGGTCTGTATACGCGCTGTAACGAAGGAGGCTAGAAGTCGAATGCAATGTTATACATAAGGGCGACATCATTTATTCTCAGTAATCTTGGTAACGTATGACAATAGCATAACATGGTCTTGGATGAGAACATCATCGATAGCATTAATAATGAACAATGCATTAAGCAATATGGTACACCAGACATATTGGCATCATAACATCAAAATGACATCTGGCTGGGCCAAACTGCCAAGGGCCAAAGCCCGACCCAGCCAAAAGAAGAAAAGAAAAGAAAGAAAAAAAAAAAAAAACTAAGTTCAACTAAGTACATAGATCAATAGAGGTTGCTACTCGCATGTCATTTAGAATACGTTCAGAAATAGGCAAAGCAATATAACGATAAACACAATCAGATTTCCAATCACCACGTGCCTTGATCTCCTCGATAGTTGCACCTTGCATGTGCAAAAAGGTGCAACCACCCCTCCTGAGCGAATGACAAAAGTAGTCGACAGGGTCGAGCCCTGACAATAAACACAAATATTTAATCGTCGATTGAAGCACAGCATAAGACAAGGGTTTAAAGCCCCCCAAAGGAGACGGAACTTGAAAAGCTGACGCGTCACGTGACAGAGGTACCTGCCTGAAATGTAATTTCGTCCAGTGGACGGCGCACAGGGCCTTATTTTTTAAGGCAGAAATTGGAATTAAGAGCTCACGTTCACTAAATTGAATAGTTTTTGAACGTCTAACAGAAACAATCATCCCCCAAGGGAAAAATTCAAAATCTGCCCTCCGGAGGGTCGAATCGGACTCTGTTAACTGACATTTACGCAGCAATCCTCTGAAGCCTGTTAAGATTGCCGCCTTAGTAGCAATATGACCCAGGGAGTCGGACAAAAAACTAAACATTAATAATAAATTGGAAGGCAAATCGGCTTAGCAGTCTTTACCTCGCACCCGAGAACTCGCTTAACACCTCCCAAACTAGTCTTCACTGTGTGGTTACTATAATCTATGGGCTCTGAATCCTCAGATCGCAAAAAAAAAATTTAAACCAGACAAGTAATTTGTAATAGAACTATATTTCAAGCTATGAGATAGCCAAGCTATATATATAGCCACCTGACTGGAGGGGCAAGGCAAAGGAGCCAATAAACCGCGAAATTGGTCGATGAAAGTAAAATACTTCCTTATCTGCATAGAGCGCGTAGCACGACTATTAGGTTCGTAATACTGCATCGCAAATGTCTTCGCCTCAGTCCGCAGCGCCTCCAGGTCTATAACATAACGACTTACAATTAATGAAATAAATGAGAACAACACAGAATTTTCAATTTATCAACATCTGCTACTCTTTTCAGTTGATGTGGACTATCCCACCTACTAATACCATCACAAACTATGTTGTAATCAGTTTTTATGTGAACTGCAGTTATACTAAAATTATAATGCACGGATAACCAAAATATCCGTTTTATGTAGTCCATTATGACTTGATTCTTAGCAACACCTTTCACCAGAGCTGAACGCACAGTATTATTATCTGTTATGAATACAATATTACGGTCTTTCCAACACTTACACCAACGGTCTACGGCTGCCACCACCGCCCACATTTCTTTAATATTTATGTGCGCCTGAGCAACCTCCCTAGGCGCTACCACCCTATGGTGAGCAAGTTTCAGGATTGGTCGGTCATCATTAAAAAAACCTATACACCAGTCCGAACCATGCAGCGCTGCATAGCCCTGCTGAGACGCATCAGTATACACTGACAAACTATCTTTTTGATTAACCAGCATTTTTTGCTCACCATTAAACTGGTCTACGTAACTTAGCCACCACTGTATTTCTTCCTGAAAAGCTTTATTTATTCTATATCTATGATAAGGGAGTTTTAGAGCACGGACAGCTGCATGAATACGAGCGGAAAACGACCGACCTCCCTTAACGACCACCGAACAGTGGGATAAACGACCTCCCAAACGTTCAAGCTCTTTCCGAGTAGCCTTTTTCCTACCAACAAAATCACCAAGATGTAATTTCAGTTTCTCTAATTTATCAGCTGGTAACCTAACCTTCATAGCTACCGTATCTATTATAATGCCAAGAAATCTAGCATTGCTGGAGGGACTAACTACTTTCGAAAAATTAATGTAAAAACCCAACTTCCTCAATATAGAAATTAATTCTAACTGATTTTCAACACACTTCTCATAAGTACTACCTAATGCCGCAAAATCATCCAAATAATTCACAATTCGACTATTACCATGCCTAACTGCACACCGGTACACAAAATCTGACAATTTGGTGAATATGTATGGACTGGAAGAAAGGCCCATAGAGAGCCTATTATCCAAAAAATAATTCTTCTTACCATTAATTTCCCATATCAACCCCTGTCTACAACGGTCTGAAGGATGAATGCTGACGGCTCGGTAAGCGTCCTGTATGTCAATTACAGCTAAATAATCATCCTGCACAAGCAGGTTCAATAAAGTGTCTACACTTTTGTAACGGAATTTACAACAAGTCTCAGAGACAAAATTATTAACCGATTTACCATAAGGCTTACTACAGTCGATTATAACCCTGAAGCCAGAACTACCAGGTTTAGGCACACAAAACATGTTATGGGAGCATCTAGGCAAAACATTGGTGGCAGAAATGTAACCTTTGTCAAGTTCAGCTTGCAGTTTATTTTTTATGAATAAATTATGAGTATTATCTTTGCTTGTATAAGTGCAATTATAAGAATTATTAAATTGTTTATCAATAACTTTAAAACCAAAAATCGCTCCATGTAAAATAAACTCCCAATCAGGGTCAGTGTCTCCCAGGAAAAAAGATTCAACAAACACCCGACAAGGCTTTATCTGAGCTGCAACACCAGCAATTCTATGAGTACAACCACAACAGCCTTGAAAACAGCCATAAGTCACAACAAAAGTGCACTCAACTGCCATTCTAGCATGTTTATCATTAGCTGTGACTATATAGCTATTACCTGAACTAGAAACATTTAACCAGTCTACACTAATTGGCTTCCAAGCTGGCAGCCATACCTGACCACCATTGGTGTAATTGACAGGTAAGGCGAAGCGCACCGGTACCGAATGGTCAGTTAAATTTAGCAGAGTAGGAGAAGCACACCCTTCACCCTTCTTAACTATAGTCTCATTGACAGAGTAACAACTACTAGCCGTAGCCTTAATACGTGGACGTAAACAATTAGAATTATTTTTAATATCATTATTGCACTGACTACTCTTCATACCTTTAATTTTATTCTTTCAATCTCTACGGCATTTTGAACGTTTATGGCTACGGCTACCGCACCGCGAACACCAATGGCCATAATCACACGTCATATTGTCCCGCGAACAACCCTGCTCACCATTATGTGCGAAACACGGCTTTTTCCCGTCACGCGTGAACAGACGATTTGACGCGTTAGTCGTGCCAGTGGTGGCTGCAGTCGATTTCTTAACATCTCTAATATTTTCATACGCGTGGTGCCTTAGCGACAAGTCGCTATTCCCTACCGCAAACGCCTTAAAACCTTGCTTTTGCGCCAATTTACGAACCCCCGTGTCGTAAGCTATGTGAGCATTATTCGTGAAATTATTATGCTTTGCTTTAGTACTTATATAACTTATATGATTTAGCATCGCTTGACAAGCTTCTAAGTCGCCATACGCATTAGTGTCCTGAAACCACGCACAGGTAGCTTCGACTAGTTCATGGGGATTCAATTTTTTTACTTGCTTTCTCTCGACTGTATGGTGCTTGAGCGTCCACTTACGCTGCCGCCTCCTTTCCGAGCTGGGTGTTCGACTCCCCGAACTGGACGACGACGAATGTCTGCGCCGGTGCCGGCGTGCGTGGCTCGACTTGCTACGCCCCCTGTCCTCCGAAACGTCCAACGCACGCAGCTCCTCCTCTACCAGTTTACGCTCCTTCCTCAAGACAGCCACTCGTCGCTTCCGCTCCAACGCGTCCACTTCTTTCTTCAACGTTGCTTCTTCTGCCGACAAATTGTCGTCTGTCGCCACATTAGTCGCACCACGCACCTCTGCCTTAATTTCTGTAGCCATATTTGCGTCCACTAATGGGTGCGCTCTTGTTGCCCGCTTCGGAATAGCCGCAAAACGCTTCGAACACAGTTCGTTTACGGGCAATGTGTGTTTCTGGCCACATGGACCGCAATAATCAGACATGTGCAGCATATGTCTGGGAACGCCCCCCTACGCACAACAAAAATCGCACAGGTGTTGCTTGGGGTGCGGCTGGCAGGCAAGTGGCAAGTCCAGTGCACCTTGGCCCGGTGGGAGCGTGCGCAGCCAGCAGCGCCGGCAGTTCCCCTGGCATCGAACCCAGGAACCACACTTGTGGTAATTAGCAGAGAAGTAGTATAGCCGGAGCCCTTCTGGCTTACATCCGTATACAGAGGGTCTGTATACGCGCTATATATATCTCACAAAAATGTATCCGGCATCACTAGGACCTGTAGGGTGCCGGATAACTGAATATTAGATAACTGAATATTAGAATGCACTTAATCCTACAGTTAATGACTTCATCCTATCTTTAAGAAGCTGGCATTAGAGGCCCAATGGGGCCTAGATCTGTCAGAAGAACATCTGTAAGTTAATCCGTATGCCTAAGTTAAAATACCATGTAAATCAGTGCAAGTTGCTTAATAAATAATGAAACACAGGTAAAATAAAGAGGACAGGAACAGGTCATTCTGTTGATTTACATAAGACACTTCATCACTTCTGCTTCCAAAGTGAAGCGCTGGAATTTGCAATGAAACAGAATTAGCCTACATTAGTGTACAGGCAGCACACATACACTCATGCATTTGCCCATATCACCACAGACGTCAGGTCTAAGCCGGCCCAGTTCACACACGGGCTACGTGCGTGACCAGACGGTAGCAGTGGAGCACTTCCTCGGGGCACATACCTGGGCGCACCTGCACGGCGCACATACATGGGTGCACCTCCATGGCACACCTCCACAGCACACATACATGGGCGCACCTCCACAGTGCACTTCCATGGTACACCTCCATGGCGCACACATACCTGGCACACCTCCATGGTGCAAATAGCCCTACATGGATACATACATGGCACACATAGGCCTACATGGACACACACATGGTGTAATACATGTGTAATACTAATAGACATCCAGGCATGTGTGGAGAACAAAGGAATATGCTAATGAGATGACATCATGACAAAGGGTGCCGGTGGTTCAGGACCCTGGACGGTGAATAAAGCATTCAGTCTCGAGAAGTCAAAGTGTTCAGACGTTGTACTTTTACACATGGCACACATAGGCCTACATAGTACATCATACATGGACACATGCATGGCGCACGTACATGGAGCACATATGCCTACATACGGACACATACACCACCCACACGTCAAGGCAGGCATAGTGTTAGGATGGCTCAGCATCTGAAATAGTTCTGATATAATTCCTTACTTCAAAGCTAATTCAGTAAACTGAACCCCGATTTAGCGCGACTCTGCTGTTTTCGTGAGGATGCACATGTGCCTGTTTAACCATTCATGCTGCTTGATATACACACACACAAAAAAAAAAAGGTCATTGCAATCTGTCACTTATAGCCAATACCGCGACCTATATTCAACGTGTATCACGTCTAGGTTCAATGGTGTGACCTTAAAGTTGCATAGTCCGATGGTTTTGAATTTTTGTCATTTTCTGAGATAAATATATAAGATTGATCATCATAATCTATCTTACTTTAGTTTGAAGTAACTTATATTTTACATGGCTAACTTTTGAGATATTTGAAGTGAAAACAAGTCAAATTAGTTTTGGCAAGCACGCCAAAACTCTCACGCCATAGGCTTCTGCAGTAACAGGTTCTATTAAATTGCCTCAGTAATCCCCTCAATGTGGTGACAAATGTTTAATAAGTGCACCGGTGGCTAAGTTAGATATGTAGAATCAAATTTAGAAAATTGCTTTGGTTTTGAAAATTTGATGTTTTCATCGGACTATGGAACTTTAAGGTTGCATGATGTGTGATATAAAGCATTTATACGAATATTATTCTGGATGGAACCTGTTATATATTGTTAGCGGTGGGGCGGATTCGAACCCGCAACCCCCGCCTAGCTACTGCTGGGCCGGGGGAACGGCCAGTGGTAGGGGGCTGAGGCACGTCTATACCTGCTAGGTGTCGGGCGCATGCG
Source organism: Branchipolynoe longqiensis (assembly GCA_030323885.1). Taxonomy (NCBI): domain Eukaryota; kingdom Metazoa; phylum Annelida; class Polychaeta; order Phyllodocida; family Polynoidae; genus Branchipolynoe; species Branchipolynoe longqiensis. The sequence goes on along the minus strand of CM059199.1, from coordinate 74,959,633 downwards.
CCAAGCCTCCGAGCGTCCAGGCGGACCGAGGCAAGTCTAGGTGAAATGTGTCAGGCGCATGCTCACGGGAGGGATGACAGGGAAGGTGAGAAAGCGGGCGGCGGCAGGAGAGGCGGGGGGAGGGTCTCTTCCTTTTCTCGCATCAAACGCAATGCGAGCATTACGACCGATGCGCGAAAAGGAAGAAAGCAAGACGGGGATGGGAAAAAGAGGCGCTTTATTGAAACACCTCACAAGGAAAAAAAAGACAAAGTATGTACAAGGAAAGAATGGTGAAAATAAGCTTAAGACTAAGGAGCTCCGGGTGAGCTTGAGTGTTCCTGCCAAGGGGCGCCGAAGAGCCCTCCACCAAAACGGAGGAGAGGGCTCGAGGCGCGCCCGAGGCGGGGACACGAGGGGTGGACCGCCTCTGAGGTCCAAGGGCCGGGGGCCTGGGCCAGGAGGGGGCGAGGGGTCCCCCGGCGAGAGGGGCTGAGGAGGGTGAGGCTCTGGGCAGCGCCTCGGCGGAGGGAGTGGAGGGGGAGGGTCTGGGTGAGGAGATGAGTCCGGGGCCTACGTCGACAGGGATGCGGGCGGCCAAAAAGTTGGGGAGGCCCGCTCCCTGGAGAGCTGCACAGGGGGTGGTTGGCGAGGGTCGGAGAGGGGGGCAGCAAAGTCCTCAGGGCTGGGGGGAGTGGGGGGAGTGGGTCGGATCCGGGGGGTTGAGGAAGGCGGTGTCGTGGAGGTCGTGATGGTCGGCGTGGAGGTCGGCGGCTGTTATGTCTCGGGAGGGTTTGTGGTCAGTGTAAGCGGCGTCTGGGGCCTGCAGTGCGAGGTGATGGTCCCCGGCTGTGCTCTGGGTGGCGTTTCGGTCGGTGGTCGTTACGGGGTTGTCGGTGGAGGTCAAGGGGTTGTCGGCAGAGGTATAGGTGAGGCGCCGGTTATGGCCCCCCGGGCCGGCCGGGGGAGGCCGGCGGATCAAAAATCTGCCGAGGCGGCCGGGGTCTGGCGCTCACGGGCTTGCTTGGTGAGGCACAGGGCCTCGCTGTGCATGGTGAGAATGCGCCTCACGTTAGCACAGTAGGCGCATATGTGCCGGTGTCTGTCCCCCACCTTCCCGTGGGCCTCCCCGACGGGGGCACGATCGCACGAGGTGGGCTCGCGGTTCCAGGCGGCGCAGGGAGCCCCATGAGCCTCTCGGTTGTAGGTGATGCGGGTGTCGGCTTGGGTCCGGGGCTGCTGTGCGCCTCGGGGAAGGTCCGCGCCTCGGGGGGCTGGTGCTGTCGGGACTGCCTGGGGGGCGGGCATGGTGAGAACCTCCATTCTCACCAGGTTCAGGGCAACGGGGTCGTGCCATCCGTGGGGGAGCCTGCCGTCCGCGATCCAGGTGAAGATCGTCTCCGAGTACCGGCGGACGGTAGGCCACGGATAGACCAGGTTGTCCCTGAGCACGGTGAGGGTGTGGTGGTGCAGGCCTGGCAGGGAGTGTGCAGGGAAGCTTGGGTGGCTGACAAGGGTGGTGAGGGCGAGGCTGTACTCGTCTTTGGTGGCCTCACCCCTCTTTACCGACTTGCGTATGGTCGACGGCATCCTGGAGGTAGGCCAGGGGCGGGGCGGCCGACGACTGCGCAGTAAGGCAGCTATAGCGTTCATACTGCGGGTGGACCGCCCCCGGGAGCGGCGCTTGAGGTGGCGGCGGAGGGTGAGCCCCTCGGGCACACGTCGTCGGGCGGGGGGGTCTGCTGGGACCCGAGGGCGGCCCCGCACTCGAGGACGTCCAGGCGGCTGGTTATCTGCTGCAGTGCCTGGAGTATGGCGGCGTCGGTGCCCGAGGGTCGGTCCCTAGGTGCCGGAGGGGAACACGGGGCCGAGGCAGGTGAGGCGCCTCCCGGCGTGCCCGAGGAGGGTCCCGGCGTGCCCACGGCGGTCGTCCGGGCTCCCTTGCGTCCCTTGCCTTTGCCGTTTCCGAGGGTGTTGGAGCGGTCTGAGGTGAAGGTAGCCAAAGAAAATAAGTTGAGCAGGGAGGACGGCTGGGAGGCGAGTGACTGAGGGAGGCCGGCGGGCGGCCTTATAAGGGAAGGAGCGGGGAGGCGACAGGCGGGGAAGGTGAGAAAGCGGCGGGGCAGGGCGAGAGGGCGAGGTGGGAGAAAGCTGAGGGAGGGATGACAGGGAAGGTGAGAAAGCGGGCGGCGGGAGGAGAGGCGGGGGGAGGGTCTCTTCCTTTTCTCGCATCAAACGCAATGCGAGCATTACGACCAATCTGGGGCATTAAGCGCGGTAAACATATGGGCTTTGAGTATGATGATTTGGAGACGCTACATGGGCCATGTGGCATATATGTGTATGCACGCCTCTACGGCAACATACACGGATCAAGCCTATTGCGACTATGACAAGGCCATCAGGGACAAGGTGAAGGAGAAAGGACTAAAAGCATTTGTCCTGGGAGATCACGAGATATCTCTGCTCCATTTTAATCTAGAGAACACGCGTAGTAGCAGGGACACCCGGCGTCCAGCGCAGTCCGGATATGCCGGGAAAAACTATGATAATTTGAGGAAGCTTTGTTACGCATATAATTATAACAAAGAGGGGTGAACAGTGCGCCGATGTGACTATAAGCATGATCCATCGTTTTTAATTATAACCTACTCTACTTTGGTCCAGAGTAACATTCATGATAATTGACTAACTTTACAGAAATTTGGGGTACATGTATGCAAAATAATTTGCACATGCACACTAGTTGAAGCTAATAGCCCTGTCACACTACGACGCATTGCACAAGCATGCACCGACGTAGATGATTTTGTGCCAATATGTCGGTGTACGTTGATATGCGTTATGCATACATTGGTGTATGTCGATGTTCGTCTTATACAGCATTGCTCGTCTAGGGGTCGCAAAAGTTTTGTGCGTGCACAAAACTTTTGACGTTCGACAATGTGTGGCTGTTGCATCGGGTGTCTGTTATGCATAAGTTAGATATACGTTGATGTATGTTAGACAAACGTTGTTCATATATAGCACTACGTTGACTGACGTCAGTCAGACAGAGAGCCAGCGGAAACGTACAGTCCGCATATTGACAACGTATGGATAACGTATGTATAACGTATGTTTTTCGTTTGTCCACCATGTCTTGATGTATGTAACATATAAGGCGTACTTCTGGCGATCGAATGATGTATATAACGTTCACCGGCATTCTGCGAGCATACCGTGAGCGTATTGCTAGCGTTTTTCACCGGGAGGCATGTTGACCATACGCTCTGATACGTTATATGATACACTCTCATACGTTGGCTCACACTAGCAATAGGTCGGACATACGTTCTGCATACGTTCATCATACGTTCATCCCGGGCGGGGTGGCCGAATCGGTAGAGCACAGGCCTCACGTGCGGAAAATCGGGGGTTCGCGAGTGCTATTTTGTGAATATGGTGGATATGCAGCTCTGAAGTTTGTAAATGACGCACAGTGGTCTGCCAAACATGTGGAATTCACAATTGATATTTTTAATTTTAATTTCAGGAAGACAAACTTAGCTGAAATCCAGTCATAATGTCTCATATAATAGTAAGTATATTCTCTTAATAGTATGCCAATTAATAGGTTACACATCTATCATTGCATGATGGTAAACTGTACTAGTATTATAGGTAGATGTAAATAAAATATTCAGCCATACCTAGAGTAGAAGTGAAGAAAAACCTATTAGTATCAGAAAAAGTGGCGAGAGGCTGGATAAATGAAACCAGCAAATAAATTGCTAATTAGATTAAAGTTCTATAATGCAATATAAACGTAAAATTGATACTTGTTGCTTCATTGCCTGGTGCTCGGCATTATTAGGATAGGGCAAGGACTGGTTAGCTCGGTGTCAGGATAATGTGACTGAGTGGGATATCGGGTAATGGTACCCGGCGGCCTGACTTCCCAGTGGGGCAGCACTATATATATATATTTTTTATTTTTTATTGAGGCTGTGTTTATGCTGTCCATAGCATATAAGCTCAAGTACCCTGCCAAAACTCTGACAACATAGACTTCTGCAGTAACAGGTTCTGTTAAATTGACTTAGTAGGGGGGGCCTATTGCCTTCTATGCAGAAACAAATGCTTAATAAGTGCATCAGTATCTAAGTTAGATATGTAAAATCAAATCTAGATAATTGGTCTGGTTTTGAAAATTTGATATTTCATCGGACTATGCAGCTTTATTCTAAATGATTGTTCATTCCACTGACCAAAATGGCTGAGACAGTGACACTGATGACTGAGTGACTGACACGGACAGGCTTATTTCCCTCCATCATCCAAGTTGTGGTTCGTATGTAATTAAATATGAAAATCCAATCGTATGTAATATATCTGTTAATATTCAAATCGGATTTATATGAATTACAATACAGTAGTCACTACCGGTGTAAGGGAGGCGTATACGCCTGGTTACCGGCAGGTACGAGGAACCAGACCAGAACGAGCGCACGGGTGGAAGAGGTAAATAAAGCACTTGATACACAGACGTCGTGTCGTTCAGTCGATCTTTACATGGTGTCAGATGTGGGGTGTCAAGCAGCAGAGACCGAGTGCCAGTGCACCGGCGACCAGGCGGCGACATTCCAACAGCGGAGTCCACAGCGCGTTACATCATCAACAACAACAACAAAGACCATGTGTGGCTGGTGTGGCTATGCACACAGGAAAGGGGCGTGCCAGGCGAAGGGGAAGGTTTGTGCAGGGTGCAACAAGGTAGGCTGCTTTGTCAGGGTCTGTCGGAGTCAAAAGCAAGCCACTGCACCTATTGACGATATTGCTGTGGACATGCATACTATCCCGGAGGAATGTCAGACAGCAGAATCAGACTCAAGTGGCGACGATCTATTTGTTGGAGCTGTCGACAAGGAACACACATGCATGAGACATGACTTGTGGTACGTCCAGATAACTCTTGAGAACACAACCGTGTGCTTCAAGCTGGACACAGGGTCGCAAGCGAACGTTTTGCCCACAAGCGTTTTCAACAAGTTGAAGAAAGCAACGCTATTACAGTAAATACCCAAGTTGTCGACTGATCACTTATTCCGGCAATCGAATCCAGTCGATCGGGGAAGCAACAATCAACATACGAGGTCAAGCACTCACATTCCAGATCATCGAATCGTGAAGTCCAATCCTTGGCAAGGAGGCGTCTGTGTGTCTCAATCTACTCAACCGCGTCGATGACATCGAAGCCGATCCGATGCAGCAACCTTCACCGATCGTCGATGCATCTGCGGCTGCAAAACAGGTAACGTCTTATTCTGATGTATGCGAGGGTCTGGGCATGATCAAAACTGGTGCAAAGATACATATAGACACTGATATTCAACCAACCATTGATCCCCCGCGACGCATACCTCATGCGATCGAGAGTAAAGTTGCTGGCTGAGCTTGATAGGATGTTGTCATTGGGGGTGATCGTTGAGATAACTGAACCTACCCCATGGGTAAATTTGATCACCATTGTTAAGAAATCAAATAAGATTCAAATTTGTTTAGACCCAACCAAGCTGAATCGAGCTATTAAAAGAGGACCATACCCTACCCTTACGGTCGAGGAAGTAGTGTCCAAATTGCACGATGCCAAATTCTTCTCTGTACTCGACGCCACTAGTGGATATTGGCAGATTGAGTTCTATGATGAAAGCTCCAAACTGTGTCATCACAGACGAGATACTCGTGTATGATCGAACAGTAGATGAAACAGCTGACAGAGGTTGGCCAGGACACACCAATCAGCTAACACCCAACACAAAAATATTTCACACATACAGACACGAAATAACAGCACAAAACGGCCTGCTGTTCAAAGGTGACAGAATCATAATACCACAAAAATCACAATCAGACGTATTAGCGTTGATACATGAAACCCACCAAGGCATTACAAAGAGCAAACAATTAGCGAGAGATTACGTTTTTTGGCCAGGCCTGCAAGGGCAAATAGAAGACATGATATCGCGTTGCATGATATGCCAGAAATTCCAAAACAGACAACAAAAAGAACCACTATGTCCACACCAGATTCCGAATGCCCCATACAAAAAGATAGGAGTAGACCTATTTTACGTAAACAACAGGACATTTCTCGTAGTAGTTGACTATTACAGTAAATACCCAGAAGTAACAGAGTCACCCATAACTACGAGCATACCAATGATAGGAGCATTAAAGCAGCACTTTTGTAGACAACAGGCCCCATATTTTTGAGTCGGGAGTATAGAAACTTCGCAACTGAATACGGTTTCCAAACTGCATTTTCAAACCCACACTTCCCCAGAACAACGGACAGGCAGAGCGCCACATGCAAACAATTAAAAAATGATTAAAAAAGCAATACTAGAAGACAAAGACTATCACATTTCATTACTAAACTACCACAACACACCCTTAACAGGCATAGACGCCTCACCGGCGCAGCTGCTGATGAGCAGAAGACTCCGATGCAAAATACCAGTCACCAAGAAACAATTAAAATCTACATTACAAAGCTCTAAGCATCAGCAAATAACAAAAATACAATAGACACACAAAAAATACTATGACATGCACTCTGGCAAACAACACCCGAAGTTAGCCATAGACAAACAAGTCTGATACCTAACTCACATGGGAACCTGGGCCCCGGGGATGATAACCAAAAGGAGTGAAACGAACGACAGAGATTACAGCATATGTAATGACTGAGGGAAAACAGTAAAAAGAAATCGCTGTCACATAGTAAAAACAAAACACACCGATCAAACTGCCGTACAACAACAACCAGAAATAGCTGTCCCACCTACACCACCACCAGTCAGAGTGTCCAGCTTCGGACGGGGGATAAAACCGGTAATACGACTAGATCTATAAGCAACACAGAAGATATTGAATCATTCAAAATAACGAATATCCGAGTGGATTATCTAGGAGATCATTAAAAATAAAATTAAGAATTAAATTGTTACATTTTTAGAATTAAGTATCTTAAACCTTTATTATTTCTCATAACATTAAATTGTTATCAAATGGACAAAGATACAAAACGCAAAATGTGAGTAACTGCGGCGATTGTATGAACAAGGACTTTCAAAGCACGAACTATGATAACGAGTTCATGTGGAGAACCGGTATGCGACATCGCAGCCAAAGCGTTACGTGTTAGCCTTAAGGGTCATTAGGGCCACAATTACTCATTGTCTGAAAAGGGAGGATGTAAGGTAGGCATATACCACTGGTTACCGGTGGGTACGAGGAACCGGACCAGAACCAGGACATGGGTGGAAGTGGTAAATAAAGCACTTGATATACAGACATCCTGGCGTTCCGTCGATCCTTTACACCGGTACTTGGAAATCCGCCGGGTTGTGGAGTCTGGATTGCCAGGATTGTGGCCTGCGGCGTTGCGATTTTTTAAAGTTAAGATAACTACAACTTAAAACAACTGCAACCCTTGTGGCGAGCAAAAAAACGCACAGTGACCGTAACCCACCATGCAGTCACCGTACGGTCTGACCGATGCGGCGACTTATGGTTGCCACAAGCACGCCGTAATGCATTTGTGACCGTGGAAAATCGCAACGCCGCAATCCTGGCAATCCCGACTCCACAACACTGTACAATCACCTTTTTTGACATTAATGAAAAGGCTGTAAGATGAATATCAATATGGTTCAAAATTCATGTTTGCGTGTCCTTAATTACTGGTACAAGAATAACAGAGATCCTAGTATCATGCAGAGTGCCATATATGAGAAAGCCTGTGAGGCACATAGCTAACATGGAAAAAACTCTTGAGCTGGCATATTTGAGATCCTCTGCATAAATATTGTCAACACCACAAGTCTGTTACTATCAAGGACATCCCTTATTTCCTTAGCACCAACATTTATACCATTACAAATGTCTACATTAAACTTAACACTATCAACATTACTGCATACACAGTTAACTAACTCTTTATAATTATTTTTCCAGAGCTCGGCTATCTTCTCACACCCTACTGTAACATATGCTAATAAGATGCATAATGGGATCCAGGCATTGAGAAAGAACAAAGGATTATGTTAATGAGATGACATCATGGAAAGTTTAGCCAGTGGTGCAGAGCCCTGGACGGTGAATAAAGCATTCAGTATCCAGAAATCAAAGTGTTCAGATATACTTTTACACCTACCACACCCTAAATATTTGTGGGAAGTGGTGTTTAACTATTGTCTATCAATTTGACCACTTTCCAGAACTCTTCTACATTATTATTCTGCAGCTTAGTGGCTAAGGCATCTCCCCAGATAGCACACAGCCGTCGGCCTGACGTCGGCTGTTGGTCGCACCGTCGCCACCGACTTTCCACTGTCGGGCCACCGTTGGGCCGACGGTGTTGTTCCGACGGTGTTGTTCCGACGGTGTTGTTCCGACGGTGTTGTTCCGACGTTGGGTTTCAATCTCTTTCCACTTTTGAGCCACCTTCGGCCCACCGTCGGGCCGACGGTGGTGGGCCGCCGTTGGTTTGCATTCATTTTCCACATTCGAGCCACCGTCGGGCCACCGTCGGGCCGACGGTGTTGTTCCGACGTTGGGTATCAATCCCTTTCCACTTTTGAGCCACCGTCGGGCCACCGTCGGGTCGAGGGTGTTGATCCGCTCATGCGCAGTTCGTTACATATGGTTTCCGGCTCGAGTCGCCAGCGGAACATGTGCGATCGTTGAGCAGCATTCTTTTTCAACAAATAACTCCACAAATAGGAGGAATTTTAAGGAATTATTTAACAGGTTTGTAGATTAATATGTTTAGATTATTTTGTAAAAGTTTTGTAATTTATTACGACATATTAATGGAATTATTCATGTTAATACGATTTGAATTACCCTGTACGAATGTTGACGAAGAACCGCCATCTTGGTTTTTTCCGAGAAGACACTGTCACTATAGTGTCAATACGTACAGTTGCAAAATATTAGTTTTATTCAAAATTAATAGATATCAAGAATGACAGTGTCTTCTCGGGAAAAAAAACATGATGGCCTTCGTGCCGACGGCGTTTGTCGCCGTCGGGCCGATGACGTTTTGTCGCCGTCGGCTCATCGGCGGTTTCCGCCATCGGGACGACGGCGGCAGGCGCTGTCGGCTCATCGGCGGGAGATTGGACAAAACAACATCGGCCCGACGGCGGTTTCCACCATCGGGCCGACCGAGCGGAAGCCGTCGGGCCGCCGTCGGGCCGACGGCTGTGTGCTATCTGGGTCTCCTTATAGCATCTTCATTGTATTTAATGTATCTTAAGGCATATTTAAAACAGGAATTTGTCCTTTTTTTTATAACCAACTGAACACAGATGACATACTGCTAGGGCCCTGTTGCCAGATGGCTTAAGTATTTGTGCCTATTGTAACTAACTGCACCTCCAATAAAAGGGGAGGAACATGCTTTAAAATGAAACCAAACAACAAGCTTCATGCAATTGTTATATTAAATATCTTTCTTGCCAGTGAAGTTCACTGTTGAATGCCCTAATCTAACCTGTCATGGAAATCCTAGAGTAGCAATTGCCACCATATGATATCAGGCAAGAAAATGAGCAAAACTTGTTTGAAATATTAAATACTAAAATGTATTCATAATTTTCTAACACATAAGGAAAATGCAAGCTGATCATGACAAAGCAATAACTACCTACTGGTTTTACTTTGGGAGATTAAGTAATTAATCATGCAATTGAACTGCAGACTAAAAAAAAGAAGGATTTTCTCAAATAGCTGAGGTTGTAATTTCAGACAAATTATAGTGTCATCCAAAAAGCTGGGTATAGTAAGTAATTTGATTCGCTTAAATTTCGAGGCAATACAATATGTGACCTTGTTCTATGACAGACAATATACCTTCACAGGTAAAATATGCAAATTTATCTGTGGATAAAGTTTTGACCTTGATTTGGGCCATAGAAAACAATCCTTTACATTTGTGATATTGCTGTTAAACATTTTTTTTTTTTTTTTTGGTAAACATTTTATTCGTCTGAATACATATTTTGTCAGCGCCGGGGCACTGGTCTTCCAGCCCTTGGAGTGAGCGCATTTGATCTGTACATAGTGGAAGTGGAATGTGTTGCATTGTGTTCAGCACAACCCATTCTGAACATAAAAAAGAAAGTGGGGGAGCAACCTATGTTGCATAATGTACAGCAGAGGTACTCAACATAGCGCAAGGTATATGCATCAAGATAGAGTGTGCAGTAATGTACACTACTGGCTAAATCATATGCTTGTTTGTATATCATTTAGATTTGGTTTTAATACCGGTTAGTCTTTAAATAGTGCATGTTGTGCATGTATAGTGGTTTATATTGTGTGCATTGCTGGTTGAAGATGTAGTTATTCAGTGGTGGTAATGGGTCTCAAGTAGTGGTAGTGGGTCTCGAGTAGTGGTAGTGGGTCTCGAGTCATTGAGTTATAATAGTTGTTTGCATGCAGGGAGAGAGCAGGCATGAGAGAGGGCGGAGTCAATGGGTCATTCAGCATGTCGTATTATATATTTGCAGTGCCAGGTTTTGGGCCTGAATAACCAGGTGAGCTCTGTATGCATTTTTAAAGGCAAGTATCGAACCCGCTTCTCTGGTTTTGGTTGGGAGTTCATTCCACATGACACTTCCTTTGTAAATCGGAGCTCTGATTAGCTTATTTGTATTTGGGTTGGGCACCCAGAGCAGAGTTGATGTCCCCCTTCTCGTTACCCTGGTGTGCGATCTATGTATTTGTCATCACTTGCATGTTTATACATCAACGTCATTAGGTGTAGGTTCCTACGTACATCCAGAGTATCCAGCGCTGCTCTGCTATGCATTTCAACCACACTTAGTATCTTGCCTTGGAATACTGTTCTGAGGGCTCTGTTTTGCGTTCTTTGTAATTTGGTATCTTGCTGCTTCGTTAGTAATCCATAGATGATATCATTATAGTCTATAATTGGTAATATTGTTGACTTGTACAGCTGCAATGCAGTATTCTCACTTACATATGTCCTTATTTTTCTGAATGTGTTCATTTTTAGTGCCAGTGTTTGGTTAAGTTTAGCCAGCTGTTGGGTACCACTTAGAGTCGCATCGAGAGTTGTGCCTAGGTACTTATAGGAGTTCACTTCACGGAGCACTAACCCACCCATCTGCAGTTGTATTGGCCGGGCCCTCACCTTCCTGGCTTTGGTTCTATAGATTATGTACTCAGTTTTAGTGGCATTTAGTGTTAGTTTATTCTCATGCCACCATGTGTTCACTCTACCCAGCGCCATTCCAGCCTTGGTTGCGGCTATGGCAAGGTCATTGTTATGTATTGTTAGTGCTGCATCATCGGCAAATAATGTGAAAGATGCTTTGTTGGAAACTAGAGGTAGGTCATTTATAAATATTAGAAACAGTAGGGGTCCCAGAGTGGAACCCTGTGAAACTCCTGTTTTTATTTCTCGAGTGGTCGAGTTGGTATCACTTAGTTTTGTGTATTGTTTTCTATTGCTGAGGTAATTTGTGAGGAAGCTATGTGCTCTATTGCCTAGCCCAGCTCGTTGTATTTTATGCATGAGGATTTTGTGGTCGATCGTATCAAATGCCTTCTTGAAATGAAGGAAGACTGCGATAGTAAGATCACCCTTGTCTATGTTTGACAAAAGTTCATCCAGTAGAGACGCCACTGCCCCGGTGGTGGACCTATTTTTCCTGAAGCCACTTTGCTGGTAGGTCAAATAGTTAGAGGACTCAAGGAATGTCTTAATTTGGTCATGAATTATTTGTTCTATGATCTTTCCAGGCAGCGGGAGGATCGATATTTGGCGTAGTTCGCTACAGGTCTGTGGGATGTTGACTTTAGGTATGGGCGTCACTGTGGCTACTTTCCAGTCATCAGGAAAGATGCCTGTGCTGATTATTAGGTTATATAAATGTGTAAATTCTGCACTCAGTGTTGTGATCGCACTTTTGATCAAAGTGGTACTGATGTCCTTCATTCCTGATGATTTGTAGATCGATATTTTGTTAGTTCTATCAAGGATTTCGTCCTGGGTGGTTTCCAGGAGGTCATACTTTTCTATATTTAGTTTGGCATGGAAGGTTTTGTGTTGATCATCTTCTGTTTGAATTTATTGGCTAGTTTATCACCTATATCTATGAAATAGTTATTGATTTCCTCTGCCAATAATTCATCTGGGATTTTAATACCAGTCTCTTCACTTGCAAGGCCACTGATTCTTGTCTCGTTTTTAGGTTCGATTTGGTTTATTTCATACCAACATTTTCTGGCATTCTGTTTATATTTGTCTATCTGGATTTGATAATACCTTGCTTTGGCTTTCCTTACTTCACTCCTAGCCTTTCTGACCATACATTTAGCTATGAATTCATCCCCTGGATCTTTTGTTTTCTCAAACTTTTGGATAAAGTAATCTCTATCCTTTTGAAGCTCTAGTAGTTCATCATTAAGGTAACCTCCCATGGTGATTCTGGTGGTGATCTCTGTTAGGGGACAGTGCCTGTCAGCTGCAATAGTGATTGTTGTGTTTAGCATATCCCAACATAGGTTGGGGTCCCTCATATCCAGAAATTCGGCACTGTTTATTTCTTTGAGTGTGCCAGCCAATTCATTAAAATTGCAGTTCCTATAAGAGCATCCCCAGTGGGTGGTGATTCTTTTGTCATTTCTTATTTTTTTCTTTATTATAAATATTGGTTTGTGGTCGCTTATGTTATAGTTAAGGACTCCAGCCTTTGTACAATGTTTGATATTGGTAAGTGCCAGGTCTATTGTTTTGTTAGTGGTTTTAGTTACCCTGGTTGGCTGCTGGATCATTTGTTGCAACTCATGTTCAGCTGCAAGTTGCTTTATTATCACTCCCATCATAGGCCTCTTACTATTATATTCTTCATTGAAGTCGCCAATGAGGAGTATCTCATATTTATCGCTATTGGCTATATTATTCAAAGAGTTACTTATTTGCCCAATTCCTTCGTTTCGGTTGCCATTTGGGGGTCTATATACATTGCCGATGAGTATTGGTTTTGTATGGGGTCTGGTGATGCATTTAGGGGTCAAAAACAGCAAGCACATCTATGTAATGAACAATGGTGTGAATAATGTTCCGCTCTCCGAAACAATAATAAAAAAAGACTTGGGTGTCAAGGTGGACGACAAAGTGACATTCACCGACCACATCCAGGAAGCCGCCAACAGAGCTAATGGAATACTGGCCATCATTCGAAGATCGTACACATACCTAGACAAGGATGTTGTGCGCAGACTGTACACATCCCTTGCGCGTCCACTTTTGGAATATGGAAATGTTGTGTGGTCACCACTCTACAGGAAGGATGCTGAATAAATTGAGAAGATCCAAAGAAGGGCAACGAAGCTTGTACATGGATTCGATGAAATACCCTATGAACAACATCTGTGTCATTTGAAGATCCAAAGCATGTACTACAGACAGGCCTGGGGGGATATGATTGAAGTATTCAAATATCTCCATGGTATCTACAAGACAGGCAGCCCCCTTATCAGAGACTCTAACACCAGGACCAGAGGACACTCCCTGAAGCTGAGGAAGCGGTACTCCAGACTGGACCTGCGACACAACATTTTTCGGCTTTAGGTTGGTTGCCCTGTGGAATGACTTGCCAGAGAGTGTGGTAGCAGCAGAGTCGGTGAACTGTTTCAAGTCCCGACTGGATGCATACAGGTCAAGCATTACGTATATCTTGGAGCCAGTGACAGTTGCTACAATGCACCACATCTGAAGAACTGTCTCCATTTCTATTAATTAACCATGGGCATAAAATCGAACACTATGGATTGGATAAAATGCTACCTCAGCAACAGGCAACAGAAAACAAAAATAAACAACACACTATCAGACAACCATCCTATCACATGTGGTGTACCCCAAGGATCAGTGTTAGGGCTACTACTCTTTATAATCTATATAAACGATCTAGAAAAATGGTTGCAAACTGATTGCCTCCAACTATATGCAGATGACACAGTCATATACGCAAATGGCACCACAGAAGAGGAGGTAACAATAACTAAACTAAATAAACTCCTACTAAAACTAGACGAGTGGTGTGAGTCCAACAAAATAACCATCAACACAAGCAAATCAAAATCAGTACTCTTCTCGCATAAACAAATGCCAGAAAGAAAACTACACTGTAAGTTAGGAAACCAAACATTAGAAAATGTAGACTATTACAAATACCTAGGCCTTGAGATGGACAGCCAACTAAACTACAACCTATGTATAAATAAAATTATCCAGAAAGTAAACCACAAACTGTGGCTATTTGCAAAGCTAAGAGACTACATGACACACGAAATGTCAATAAAAATCTTCAAGGTCATAGTGCTCTCCTATTTTGACTATGGAGATGTAAACTACATGGGTGCGAGAAAAGAACTACTAAAAAAACTGCAAATACTGCAGAACAGAGCCCTAAAAATCTGTCTAAGAGTAGACAAGCTGCCCCCCACCTATGACATACACAAAAGAACCAAAGTGAAATTACTAGAAAATAGGAGAATAATTAATTTGAAAACATTAGCATATAGCTATAGTCAAAACAATAAACTCTTAACAAAACCACAAAGGGCTACTAGAGCAAATAATGTGCCACTACTGAAGCAGACCAGAAGCCAAATAAAAGCTCATGAGAGAAGCACGCTGGAAATGGCTGCCAAGGTGTGGAATGCCCAAACGGTAAATGAATGACAAATTCCTGACCTAAAAACTTACAAAAAATATCTGTGCAAATTAGACTAGGAAACCCCCACTAAGCTGCACTGCAAAGGGGCATGTGATATGTCACGGCCCACCAGCGGGACGCCCAATGGAAGGTAACCATGCCAAGAGTAGCCAGATAACACACCACACAGCTACGTACAAGCCTATTGTAAAGATCAACCATCACTCTCTGGCATGTGTGTTGTTATGGTTTATTTAAGACAAGATGGCCTCCAACTACCAGAAGTAGTTCTGGTGGCTAACACTAGTTGCGTATCTGGACATCTTCCCCCTCATAGAACAATCTGACTCTACACATCCATTTAGTTCTGAACACAACGTAGAACTGAAAGATACAGATAATGTGACAGTTTACCGTCAAAAGTATATGTATATAGAGAGATATAACAAAGATGACATTTGTTATCTACAGATTTAACCTGTCTACCGGTCTAGTGATTCTTGAGGATCGCCTGATCTCCTTGGTGACTGGTGTTCTGACTACTTCCCCCCTGACCGGACTAGTTGCTTCTGGATCCTGATCCTGTGGACCTTCACCCACTGCCTCACTTGTGACCTCCTCTGAGCTTTCAGTAGGAGAATTGCTAGGAGCGGTCTGACTAGGCAGATCACTGTCCCTGACCCCCTTCAGTTCAAACCTTTCATTAACTTTCAAGAGGTGATGCCTATTGCGTCTTATGACATTACCCTCTTCCGTCTGAATCTTGTATGACCTGGGTCCCACCTGCTCACTGACCCGGGCCGTCGAATCCCAATGAGTACCTCTTACTCTGACTATATCACTTTGACTCAGTGGGGGTAGGTCTTTGGCTGTCTCATTGTACTTTTCTACTTGTTTTTGTTTTATCTCTTCCTTTCTGCCCCCTTTTCAACACCCTTATGTCTCTTATCCAGTCGTGGTATTTTCCCGTTTAGCTTACGCCCCATTAACATCTCCCCCGGTGACATGCCTATCTCTCTGGGGGCCATTCTATAGTTTAGTAGGGCCAGGTAGGGATCCCCCCCACTCTCTTTCGTCTTATTTAGTAGGGACTTTATTATTCCTACTCCCCTCTCTGCCTGCCCGTTTGATTGTGGATATCTGGGACTTGATGTTCTATGTTCAAATTGATAGGTCTTTGAGAACTTCTTGAATAACTCAGAGCTGAACTGTGGACCGTTGTCGCTAACCACTCTTCTGGGTATACCATGTCTGGCAAACATACTTTTTAAGTGTGTGATGACTGTATCAGAGGTCGTTGAGCTCAGCATGGCTATTTCGGGATAGTTGGAATAATAATCTATGCATAGTAGATAATCCTTTCCCCCCCAGTGAAATAGATCCATGCCGACTTTTTCCCACGGTACCCACTTTATTCTATCTTCTTCCCTGCTGTGTGTTTCTTTGGCCTGTGCCGGCCTGTACATCTGACAGGCCCCACACTTTTGAACACTCCCTTCTATGTCATTATTGATGGTAGGCCAGTATATAGCCTCCCTTGCCATCCTTTTCTGTTTTTCTATGCCTAAATGGCCCTCATGCAATCTACTTAGCATTTCTCCTCGCATACTAACTGGTATCACTATCCGGTCCCCTTTTAGGATAATTCCATTTATCAGGCATAGTTCCTCTCGGAATGGTGCATAAGCTGGACAGTCCCCATTGTTCCACCCACTTAACATGCAGGTCTTTACCGCGGTAAGGACGTCGTCCTTACATGTTTCTACCGCTATTTTATCTAGCTGTGCCTGGGTGGCTGAGACTGAATTATATATCATGTCTACCTGGGCTTCGACTTCTGTAGCTACTTTTATATCTTTCTCTGACCTAGCCCTGCTGGCATTTGCTCGGGACAGGGTATCTGCAAGGTAAAGGTATTTTCCAGGGGTCCACCCCAGTACATAGCGATATTTTTGCAATTTTAACATGAGTCTTTGTATGCGGGGAGACATGTCATTCAAAGGTTTGTTTGAGAGGGGTATTAGTGGTTTATGGTCGGTCTCCAACTCCACTTTGTCCAATCCATATATATAACAGTGACATTTTTCACAACCATACGCAAGCCCCAGACACTCTTTTTTGTTATGGTTTATTTATGACAAGATGGCCTCCAACTACCAGAAGTAGTTCTGGTGGCTAACACTAGTTGCGTATCTGGACACCTATGATATGTAAATAGGAGTAGGCTAGTCTAGTAATAAGAGTAGAACAAAATAAAATACATATATGCCAAGAAAATCCAAAAAAAACTAACATAGGCTACTAACCATACCAACCAATTATCTATCTGCTACTGAAATGCAGGCAATCAAATAACTTATCAGCAGCTACTGTGTGGTAAGATAACACCAACACTACAACTGGCCAGCATTGAAAACAAGCCTGGGTACCCGGGCTTATATGCTATGGACAGTATAAATACAGCGTCATTTAAAAAATAAAAATTAATTAATTAAGAGCGGCTAACAGGTCCAAGGCCTATTATAGCTGTATCCTATTGATTGATTGATTGAACACACACATACCTACATGCCCACCACATCCCTAAGCCCCCACCACATCCCTAACCCCCCACCACACACCTACCAAGCGACAGCAGGGTTTCTTCTGACACTCCAATGCTATCAAAATGATCAAACCCACCACCTGGTGCGCTGGCTGTTCTCTTGATTACGCAGTACAGGCTGAGTGAGCCGTCTTAGTATTATAAGGTCTTTGTGGATGCCCACTCTTTCAGCAGCCAACAATCACCGGCGAACAAACAAAACTGTGATATATGCGTAATAGATGTCTAGACGTCTAAACACGTCTGTAATATATGCAAATGAGATGATGTCACATGACTAATTGTGCCGGAGGTTTAGACCCCTGGTTGGGGAATAAAGGATTCAGTATCCAGAAGTCAAAGTGTTCAGACGTTGTACTTTCACATGGTGTCAGATGTGGAGGCAATGGTGCTTTTAGGCCCATTGCTTCAGGCTACCAACAAAGACAGTGTCGTATAGCTGTGGTTCACCAGGCAGCAACTCCCTGGTAACCAAATGAAGCAGCATTAACAAGTTACTGTGAGTTTGCTCTACCACAGACAAGCAAGCAGAACGCCATATCTGAATGGACAGATTGGAGGACAGGGCCCGAAGTGATGGCCCACAAAGGCACAGATGCCTGGAAAGATGGCACATGGATGCACGGATGCCTAGAGGCACAGACATGACTGCACGGATGCCAAGAAGCACAGATGCACAGATCGTCGACAGAGACAAACGGCCAGGATGAAGACACGCAGAATGTCAGGCCAGCTAAGCAACAGGTGAGGCAGTGAGCAGTGAACACGGAGCACCGAGATGCAAGCATCGGATGCCAGGCCACTGATATTGATATATAATTCCATCATAATATTGCTATGGACTAGTTATTAGTGATGGTAATTGTTTTGTGGAGGCTAAAGGGGCTGTCACATTAGGGTTTTTTGCGGGAGCGTACGGCGGAGTAGGCGCATGACGTCATATACGTCGGCATACGCCGCCATACGCTATGCATACACTACACATAGGCTGTCATGTGCCGGCCTATGCCGGCGTATGCCGTTGTATGCCGCCATACGTACGCCATACGTTGAGACAAATAAGTGTTCACACTTCCTGTCTACCAATCACTATACTATACGCTTTCTCCCGTCCGTCCGTCCACATTTTTTTGTGCATGCTAAAAAATTCTCGACCTATGGGAGCGTATGGTTCATACGCTACTCATACACCGGTGTACGCTCCTCATATGCCTGTGTACGCTCCTCGTATGCTAGGGGTGCGCCGGCGTAGGTTACGCATACGCTCAACTTGCGTCACCGGCGTATCTCTAGCGTATGTAGCATATGCATAACCTATGAGTTACGTATGGGAGCGTACTCCTAGCGTATGCACAGCGTATGCACAGCGTATTCCAAGCGTATGCCATAGGTCTCGACATCGATCTTGACTCATATGCTACTCATACACTCATATGCTATGCATACGCTACGCATACGCTACGCATACGCTATGCAACGCATACGCTATGCATAGGTTCCATATGCCAATCAAAACTGTCAAAAAATGTCACAGTACGCTCTCATATGCTCCTCGTACGCTCCTCATAGGTTACACATACGCTCAAAAACACCCGATAGGTCACCAAAGGTCATCATAGGCCGGCATTCGCGGGACTTACGTAGGTTTTCAATACGCTCCCGCCATACGCCGTAATGTGACAGGGCCTTAAGCAGCTGGGCAGTTCAAAGGACTTCAGTGCCATAGTGCGCTCGGACACTCGCTAAACCTGTGGTTTAAGTTAAGTGCTTGTATATTTTATTGAATTACTGTATGAGGAATGAGTAAACCTGGTATGTTTTATGGGGATTTTGAAACTTTTCAATGACGTCATCTCATTTGCACACTTAGTCATGTGACGTCATCTCATTTGCATATATTACAGACGTGTCTAGACGTCTAGACATCTATTACGCATATATCACATCACCCCCTCAAAGTATTTCAAATGAGATGACGTCATTGAAAACTTTGCCCGGCTATGGTTTGAGCCCCATATTCACGACGCGGTGTTAGCTTACACTCAGTGTGTTTGCGCTAACACCACTCCTTGCGTACTGAGTTTTCGCCGCTAACCCAGAAATCCCGGCCAAAACCAGTTTTGGCTCGCTAACACCGCGTCATGAATACGGCCCAGGCTGGAGGGGAAAAAGTGATTCAGTATCCAGAAGTCAAAGTTTTCAGAAGTTGTACTTTCACAATAACCACAAGTATGTGGGTAAATTCTCCCCCATTGTGCATGTTAACGTAACATGACTAATTCACAGGGCGGAGGGAGGGGGGGGGGACGCAAAAGGGGCGGGGCACCAAAACGCCCCGACCGGACCCCCTCCCCTACCGCAATCCGAACGAACCAACCCGACCCCAGTGGCGCCACCTACCAGGAGCACTGGAACCCACCTGCCCAGCAACAGGAGGAGCAAACTTGAAATTCCCGCCAGAACCACCACGTGACCCGTTTTCGAACCCAACTGCCTCCACGGCCACAACTCCTCCAGCACCCGAACCGACCACTCCACCACCATCTCTTCACCCGCCCACCCACACCTCAAAGGACATAAGGAAGGGTTGAGGGTTCGGTCCCCAGCCTACCCATCATCGCGGCCTGGACTCATGGGGGAAGCCCCACACACAAAAATGGAACTGACACCCCACACCTGACCTGTAACGAAACTGAACCCATTTAAACCTGAAGTAATAAAGATCCATCTTATACCCTAACATCTCCCTCCGCCTTAGTGAATTATTCTGTAATGTGAGGCATAGAAAACCAGATTATCTCCATAGTAATTAATATATCCAGGTCGGCAGATTGACAAATACAGCTTATTTCTGGAAAATGGCTCCCAAACTACTTGAACTATTTCCTAGTAAAAATCTCATAAGGATCTTGGCACAAGTGAAGAGTTTGTGTGAAAAACCACGTAAACGCCAATCCAAAAATGTGGTTTAAATAAAAGATTTTTACCTGAACATAATTTTAAAGCTCAATAATTCCACCTTTCATATGATGGTTGGTTGCTGGAGTTTTACGTCCTGGCAACAGCTAAGGTTATATCAGGACAGCTTTTCATATGATCACATGTTATATCGAGCAATGAACAAATGAGTAGGAATTTTTTGTTAGCACCTTTTGAAGGTTTGATTCCAATGTTTATCTCCATTTTTGGGCGATTAGACATACGTGTTTTGTTTTTTGGGGTTAAAATTTTTTTTTGTATTGAGGCTGTATTTATACTGTCCATAGCATATAAGCCCGGGTATTCAGGCTTGTTTTCAATGCTGGCCAGCTGTAGTGTAGTTTTGCGCCTGAACTCTCCTAATGGTACTGTCACACTACGACGTAATGGCCAATGTGAGTTCGACGTGAGTAACATTTCGTCATAACGTCGAAGATCGTCAGACCACGTTAGAGTCACGCTAGGGTCACGTTAAAGTCATGTCACATCACGTCCACTCACGTCCACTCATGTCGAGGTACGTTGAAGTTTTGGACATGTTGAAAACTTTCAACGTAGCTCGAAAAGATGGTAACACATTCGAGTCACGTCACGGTCACATTACGGTCACGTTACGCCGATGTTAGGCTCTCGTTATGCTCACATCATCTACGTTAGGTCCACGTCGCGTTACGTTGTTGACGAGTGTCCAGCGTGGCCGTAACGTCGTGGACATCATGCGAATGTTTTGGAACGTGATATGAACGTGCTCTGAATGTGGTTTGAACGTGGTCTGAACATTGTCTGAACGTTTTGCCTTTGGGTATATAAAAGCTGCCATGTCCAGCGAGTGCTTGTGCACATTCCGGTGACGTTGTGATGACGTCGGAGTGTCGTCGAAGCCTCGTTGAGGTCATGTCGACCACGTTAGCACCACATCAGAGCAACGGAGCGACGTCGTCAATGCGGGTGGGAAATCCATTTGAGTATGACGTGGAGACGCTAAGCTGGGTGTGATCACGTCCACCATGTTCGACACTCGTTGTGGCAACGTCGACGCACGTCGGTTAGTCGGACGTGTCCATGCTGGGACGGACGTTATCATGCCCGCTCGACATTCCGCCGCCGCTACGGTCACATTTGAATGATGTCAAGCGCCCGAAGACCTCGCTGGCATCACGTTCACCAAATAAATATCTTCTATGTCCTTTCTCGTTCAGACGACGTTAGACTGATGTTACGACCACGTCGACTATGCTGCGGTGTCATCCAACTTGGCCCCATATTTGCATATTACGTCAAGATTTTCGATGCATTTCACGTTGCACCCACATCGGCGCGTTACGTCGTAGTGTGACAGCACCATTATGTGAATTTTCGCTGTATATTAAAGTTGCCATAGGTCGACGCTTTTGATTTTCGGTCGTTATTTTAAAGATAAATATATTAGGTTTACTATTATAATCTACCATACTTTAGTTTGGAGAAACTTGTACAATAAATTACTTACATTGGAGATATTTAAAGTGAAAAGAATGTTAAATAATTTTGGCATGCGCGTCAAAGGTCTGACACCATAATCAACCAAATTGACTTAGTATTCCCTTCTAGGCAGCACTAAATAATTAATAAATGCACCCGTATTTAAGTTGTTGATACCTTGTCATGGCGGGGAGGCTTGTGTGCCTCCGTGACCATGAGAGCTATACCGGCGGGACTAGCCCCCTGGCAGGTTTAACCAAGCCGGGCAGGACTCATGGTAGAGGACAGACTAAGAGCAGCAACTGGTCCTCCAGGTTGGGGCTTGGGTGTGGGGCCAACAACCCCACCCCGGAAAAAGAACAACGTTACAGAATCACAAACAAGAAACTCAAGGCCCAGGACCGGGAAAACTGGAGAGCCCTTGTTCATGGCCTATGCCCAAATTTGGGCGGTAGGCGATGCGTTCATCTATGACATGGCTGAGGTGTTTGTGTGGATGGACGCTGACGCCTCAATGGGCGAAGAAGAAGAAGAAGAAGAAGAAGAAGAAGAATTTAAGTTGTATATGCAGGGTAAAATCTAGGTAAGTGTTTTTGTTTTGACAATTTTATGTTTTCATCGGAATATGCGGCTTGAACAAAACATTCGTATTCCAGAAAGATCAACCACGATGCACTTTGAATCTGCTATTTGAGCAGTCTGGACTGGTCTGTTCTGCACCATTGGATTCCTACAACCTGTATTAGCTGTGTGACCGCGAAGGGAAATGTGAAAGTCAAGTCATGATTCTCACAGAGAGGAGGAACGTTAGGTGGAGGTACAAAAAGTCTGTATTCAGGGGCCCAGGGAGGATAGGAGCGGGACGTAGCACAGGTGGTAGCGCGTCCATCTGTGAAGCTGTCGATCATCTGATCAATCCTTTTCAGTGGACCCAATTGCAGTTTGGGCTATTTTCCATTCCAACCAGTGGTCCACAACTGGTTCATCAAAGGCTGTGGTATATGCTGTCCTGTCTGTGGGAAAGTGCATATAAAAGACTCCTTGCTGCTTATCGGAAAGAGTAGCCTGGGTAGCTGTCAGGAGGTTTCCTCCGGAGAAATATGACAGAATGACCATATGTTTGATGTCCAATAGTCCAATACGATAAACAAATCAAGGTGCTCTAGAGGCATCGTTAAATAAAAAAAAGCATTACTTTTTGGGGAGGTGCACAGGAATAGGGAATGAATACAGGTAGAACGACGCAGAACAGGAAGGAACAAGAAGGAACGGGAGAAAAAGGAGGTAGAAAGTCAACCCTGATGTATTTTCTGCTGGAGGAGTTGAGAAGAGAATGGCAGCAGCATGAAAGCAGAGCCGCATTCAGGGTACTCCTCAGAGTCGACTCTGAGACATGGCTCCGCGACATCTTTTTGGCCAATTTTGGTGGGGCCCCCCAGGTTCACAGCTAAGGTCCATTTATCACTCAAGCATTTACAGTCTGGTTAAATGAAAGAAAGAAAGCTTGTTTTATTTAATAATGCCTCTAGAGCATATTGATTTTTATCATTGGCTATTGGACGTCAAACATATGGTCAGTCTGATATATTTTTTGGAGGAAACCTGCTGCCACCATATAACTCCTTCTGATAAGCAGCAAGGGTATTTTATATGCACTTTCCCACAGACAGGACATCACATACCACAGCCTTTGATGAACCAGTTGTGGACCACTGGTTAGTACTATAGTAGTCTGGTTAACCCTGACATTGCCATTATGATTGACTCACAACACAACTTTTCACACACACACACACACACACACACCCTCCGTGCGACCAGGTGCTTGGCACAAGCAGGAATACGGGTAAAATGACATGTCAATTGAAATGATGTGCGAAATGACTTATTGAACCATGGCCATTATGGTATGGCGCGCCGTTTGTAACAATACCAAATTTGGCATTGCTAATTTAATGCACAGATTTCCGTACCAGATCATGCACTTATTAACACACTCACATGCATTTTGAAAGCATTTACCCGTGCATTTAAGCCCTTTAAATCTCCATATTACTTTTCTCTCTCTCTCTCTCTCTCTCTCTCTCTCTCTCTCTCTCTCTCTCTCTCTCTCTCTCTCTCTCTCTCTCTCTCTCTGTCTCTCTCTCTTTATATATATATATATATACATTAATATATATATATATATATATATATATATATATATATATATGAAAGCGTGATTGCTTGCTGAACTCATCAGGCGAGGTGTTGGTGTGTGCAACGCTGTGGTCAGATATAAAATAACAATATCGAAACCGATTACTAAAGCCTCAGTCACAAGACTGCCTGCGTTCGCTTACGATCAATCCGCGAACAAAAGTCTGCGATCTCCTTGCGATAAAATTGAAACAATTTGTTACAAACTATTTAATACGTCGCCATGTCGACCAGGAGACATTGTGACGTCATCGTACACGCACAACATCGCAATTAGTCGTAAGGTGGTCGTAAGACGGTCGTAAGATGGTCGTAATTTAACTGCAAAATGTTCACGAATTGATCGTAAGCGAACGCAGGCCTTGTGTGATGCTTGAGTACAGCTACTATGGTCGCCGATCGGTCGGCGATCGGCGCCGACCAGTCGGCAATCGGTGGAGATGCCAGAGGTCGCAAGGAGATTGTTGGTGCTGCAGCGACAACCTTCTTGCGACCAAAAAGTTCCGAAATGGTCGGCGATCAGTCGGTGATAGCTCGCAGAGCACTCGGCGATTAGTCGTAAGGTGGTCGTAAGATGGTCGTAATTTAATTGCAAAATCCTCACGGATCGATCGTAAGTGAACGCAGGCCTCGTGTGACTGGGGCTTAACACGTGGCGCTCCGCCCGGCCCCGCCCCGCCCCGCCCCGCCCCGCCAACCGCCCCGCCCCGCCCTGCTCCGTATCCTGATACTGCCAGACTGCAATTACAAAATCGTGGTGGTGGTGCTGATGGAAGAGATGGGGGTGGGGGTTAGTGGAACTCACATCATTGCCTACCCTTAGATCAATTATAGTTGTATAGTCCGATCATTTTGGCACTCGACCTTAGGCCTACTAGAATAGGGAAAGGACTGGTTTGTTCAGAATCAGGATAATTCAAAACCAGACACAGATAATCACTTTTTGGGGTAATCAATTTATTAGTCAGGTTTAAAATTTGTTTACAAGAGCCTTTATATTTCTATCATTAGATAACATGTAATTGGAGCTTCATACATAAGTAGAGATGATTCTATTAGCTTTTCCTACTTATGCTAGCTGTCCAGGAAGTACAAACCCAGCAATTAGTTTAAAAGCCTAACTTATTATTACTTATCTGCGGGTATTCAGCTACTAGCTAATTAAGATTTTATAGATAAGTATATATTGTTGAAGTTGATGAATTCTTCGCAATTGAAGACATGAGGCATCATCTAAGGGTTGATCATGGTCATACTGTCGAAGCACACCAGGCACACATCACTTGCAATTCATTTTTTTACGATAGTTATAGAATTAACCCACTTGGTAGGTTCATCCTACTCAACTATTACACCCATTTCTACCATGCGATCAATTTCACTACGTATTTTACTTTGAATTGCAAATGGGATTCTTCTAGGTGGATCTATAACCAGTTGTACAGATTTATCAACATGAATGAAAGCATTTGCTTTGATCAGACCTAAACCTTGAAACACGTCTTTGTATTCGCTTACCAGCTGTTCAGCCTGGGCGCTGGGACTGTCTTTCGGCTTGGAAATGTTCGTCGGCACGCCAGAGTGTACCTCCTCGGCTCGTGCCAACAGGTTCAATGTCACACAAGCCTGTTTTCCCAAAATAGGCTGACAGTTCCGCACCACTTGGAACCTGAAGTTTCTGCCATTCACATCGATCGACGCCTCACCATCAGGAGTGATCCGATGACCATAGAACGTGACCAACGAACACCGTGTTCGTCAGCCGCTCCAGCGCGACTCTGTCGAAAATGAACCTGGGAAGCATGTTCGCCTCCGACCTGGTGTCGAGCTTGAACTTGACAGGGCAACCGTTCACCCGGACGGATGCGTACCACAGCTCGGCTTCTTGCTCGCCACCGCGGTCAACGGCACCGACGAACGAATCCGTTGTCAAAACATTGACCTCCGCCGCATCTGGGTCTTGCTCAGCATTGTGAGGGTCGGGCTTCCGACGGCCAATTCGTTGACCCTGCCCAGTCTGCTCTGGCAGACCTTACCGAAGTGCCCGATCTTCTTGCAGGCTATGCAAGCTTTGCCTTTCGCTGGGCAGACTCCCCGGCGGTGTTCGTATCCACAGCTTTGGCAGCGGATCTTGAACTCCCCTGCACCGGCACCGCCAGAATTCCAGGATGGGGATTTCCAAGATGGCGTCGCCGATGACCGGACCGCCGGTGCACTCATTTCACACATACTCACACACTTCTCCAGAGTTAACTCTAGCAGTTTGCAGCAGTTTGTTACACAAATTAATGTTTTTAACGCCAGCCACCAACCGATCGCACAACAGCGACTCCTCCACTGACCCGTATTCGGAATCCTTTACTTTGTCTCTTAGCACCCTGATGTATGTGGCCATAGTTTCTGTAGCTTGATTATGCGAATTAAACTTGTACCTTGTTATTATCAAACTGCACTTGCCTATACAATATGTCTGGAATGCTTCTGTGAGTGGTCCGATCCTGTCTCGGTCAGCGATCGCGATGGACATATTGGCGAAAACTTTTTGCGCTTCTTTGCCAGAGACGTGAAGAAATATGCAGCATTGCACTCGTTTTGTCTTCAATATGACACCTGCAGCAGTGGCGTATATGTTATATGCTCTGATCCATGTTTTCCAGTTTGATCTTGCATTGTTGCTGAGGACAAGCTGATCAGGCGGCCGCAAACCCGGCAGTGTATTAGCGGGTGGCATTCTTCCTCATCTGACACCATGTGAAAGTACAACGTCTGAACAATTTCACTTCTGGATACTGAATCGCCGGCTAAACTTTCCATGATGACATCTCATTTACATACTCCTTTGTCTCACTCTCTGTCTGGAACATTATGCATCTGATTAGTATATATCACAGCCATGTCTAGACGTCTATTACGCATATATTACACATATTGCCCCGAGCCGCCACACCCGTCGGTTTTGGGTGCAGCAGCTGAAACCTTTTTGCAACCAAAACGGCTCAAAATGGTCGGCGACCGGTCTCAAAGTGGTCGTTAAGTGGTCGCAAGCGAACGCAGGCGTATTGTAACTGGGGCCTGTGTGTAAGAGCACTCACTGGTTTCCCATGCAGAAGGTTGTTGGTTTTAATCCTGGTCGAGTCAAACCAGTGACTTATGAAAATCATAGGCCTACTTGTCGCTACATTATACATAGCTTGGGGATCGCATGGGACTGATTAGTTCAGTATCCGGATAATGTTACGAAGTGGGATCTCGGGTCATGGACATGGTGCCAACGACTTGGGTCTTCCAGTGGGGCAGCACTATAAAATTGTCATCAATCAATCAATCAATCAATAGGATACAGCTCTAATAGGCCTTGGACCTGTTAGCTGCTCTTAATTAATAGAAATGGAGTCACTTCTTCAGATGTGGTGGATTGTAGCAACTGTCACTGGCTCCAAGATATACGTAATGCTTGACCAGTATGCATCCAGTCGGGACTTGAAACAGTTCACCGGCTCTGCTGCTATGACACTCTCCGGCAAGTCATTCCACAGGTCAACCACCCTAAAGCCGAAAAAGCTGTGTCGCAGGTTCAGTCTGGAGTACCGCTTCCTCAGCTTCAGGGAGTGTCCTCTGGTCCTGGTATTGGAGTCTCTGATAAGGGGGCTGTCTGTCTTGTAGATACCATGGAGATATTTGAATACTTCAATCATATCCGCCCAAGCCAGTCTCCCAGATAGCACACAGCCGTCGGGCCGACGCTGGCCCGACGGTGGCCGCGCCGTCGGGCCAATGGTGGCAAACCGCTGTCGGGCCGACGTTGTTTTGTCCACTGGCCCGCCGTCGGGCCAACAGCGGCAAACGCCGTCGGGCCAACGGCGGCAAATGCTGTCGGGCCAACGGTGGCAAACTGACGTCGGGTCAACAGTGGCAAACCGCCGTCGGGCCGACGTTGTTTTGTCCACTGGCCCGCCGTCGGGCCAACAGCGCCAAACACCACCGCTCAATCGGCGCTTGCATGGGTGATAATATAGGCATGTGTTTACAATGTTACTAAATATTTAAAATATAAGGCCATCTGATGACCAATATTTGTACGGCACAGATATATATGTAAAAAGGAACCTCATAAAGCAATGTATGCGGTTTTAGAACAGACCTAGCAACCTGAATGTGTAAAATATACTTATTTAAACACTCAACGCGTGGTACTCCAGTTGACTCAAACCCGAAGTGTCAAAACTGGAAATGGAGGCAAAGAGCGGCGGACCACCACCGTTGGCCCGACGGTGGCCCGACAGTGGCAAAAATGTGGAAAATGAATGGCAACCAGCAGTGGCCCGACGGTGGCAAATGTGTGGGGGAAAAACTGCAAAAAGCAGCGGACCACCAACGTCTGCCCGGCGGTGGCCTGACGGTGGCAAGTATGTGGCGATGGTGCGACCAATAGCCAACGTCGGCCCGACAGCGGTGTGCTATCTGGGCTGCAGTACATGCTTGAGATCTTCAAATGACGCATACATTGTTCATAGGGTATTTCATCAAATCTATGTACAAGCTTCGTTGCCCTTCATGATTGTGTCCGGTTACAATTTGGTACTTGTCAGTATGACCTCAGAATTAGATGTTGCGTGGACGTAAAACAAACAAAATATTTGATGGTGAGTTTTGTTACTTCATGGTGACAATTTACAACAAAATGAGGTGAAAACCGCCTTTGTGGCGGCATCTGGCGGAATATTGAATGTAGCATATAATGACATCATGAGGTTATTACTCCGGCTACCTAGGTATCGCAGTGCGAGTCAGCTGTTTGCCAATATTGATGTGCCAGCCTTCCAGGCTGTTATCAGGAATCTAATATTCAAATTTATTACTAGACTTGACAAGTCAGAAAATGTTATAATACAGGGACTTGTAAAAATAGAAGAGAGTGATCTCAGATTTACGTCTGCCATATGGAGGCATTGGTACAAACTACTGTATGTAGACCAACATTTTGATATTGGTTAGTATGGTAGTATTCATACTAGTACTTAAATCCTATTCACATTTATTTTGGGGGGGAAATATTTTATTCATCTGAATACCTATTTTGTCAGCGCTGGGGCACTAGTCTTCCAGCCGTTGGTGTTGGAGTGGTCGCATTTGGTCTGTACATTTTTTTTTTTTTTTTTTTTTTTTTTTACTAAATGTATTTTATTCAGCAAATAATGTCTTTTGTCAGCGCCAGAGCACTGGTCTTCCGGCCGTTAATTACAATTTGTTGGTACATAAATGACAATATTAGTTGCAATAATAACCACATGAAAAACCTGTTCGATAATAGAAGCATAATATAAATTGACTATTTGTCGTAATAGTAACTGCATGCAATTCCAGTTCAACATATGTATTATGCACTTGGTGAGCATGCATCAATAAATGTACAAGATGACTCTAGAATTGTGTTTAAACACTTCTTTCTTCCTTTGTTTTCTCTCTTCTCTTTTCAAAAAGATATAACATATCTACAATACACATATATATATACTATATTGCAAATATGCAAATCAGTGGATCCAATCACCAATACCAAATGCGGAAACCTGGCCATTTAAAATTTTTTTTTTTTTTATCCCATCACGAGTGTTCCGTTCTGTGTGGCCTAATGATGGGATCGCGGTCTGAGATTGCAGTGGGGACTTACATCATACAGGTTTTATGTCAATTTAAAGGAAAATTTTAGGTAATAGGTTTTGAAAGAAGGTGTAATAGGGGTGGGGTAAGGGCGGGAAGGGGATCAGCGTGCAGGGCTGTGTAGTGCATTTGAGAACATTTATATATATATGTATGTACAAGGGTCAGGGCAAGGAAGGCCTTTAGAATACCTATAACCGTGTCAGGGTCTGACAGGCCGGTTGTATTTTCATAAAGTTTTTAAATTCAAGGAGACTTGTGGACTGTCTTGTCCTCACTGGAAGTTTATTCCACAATGTGCCACCTCTGTAAATCGGTGCTTTAGTTAGTTTGTTTGTTAGTGGCATGGGTGTTTTTAGTAGTGTAGCACCGCTCTGTCTGGTTACTCTGTTTGTATGGTCAACATATTGTTCATCATTGGATCTTTTATACATGAGACTGAGGAGATGTGTGTCCCTCCTTTGGCTAAGGTAGCTGACTTGTGCTTTAGCATGCATTTCCTTTACAGACAGCGTTTTCCCTCTGTAGACAGTTCTAAGTGCCCTGTTTTGAATCCTCTGTAATTTGTTTTCTTGTTGTTTTGTCAGCAGTCCATATATTAACATGTTGGAAGTGGAATGTGTTGCATTGCGTGCAGCGCAACCCATTCTGAACATAAAAAGAAAGTGGGGGATTAATTTTTCTATCTACCTACTATGGACCAAGTTATGTAACTACCATAATCCTGAGTCTGAAATAAAGAATTGAATTGAATCTGGGAAAGAAGGCGGGAACCACGCAGGTGACTCTCACACTACATGACCTCTTATTTTCACCACCATAAACATGGTATTTTGGTAGGACTTTCTGATCTAGAGATGGGCGTAGTGTGTCATGGCCCCTCTCACTTCCGGAATTTGAACCAATCAAATCGCTTTGTCGGAAAGCAATGGCGGCTTAAATCGGAATCAAGCGGTTCGCCACGACTGTGTTGCAACTTTTCTTCAGATATCTCCGAAGTTAAACAACCTTTCAAAATGGGGGAGATAATATCCAAATTTAGGGTATGTATACGTGTTTTTCTTCTGTAGAATACAAGGAAACAATGTGTATTCTGCCTGTGAGCAGACATTTTATCAACTGGTTTCGTTAGTGTTCGTGTCAGTTCTGACTTTATCAAGTTCCGTTGTGTTCGCGTTGTTTCGTATTCACGGTATTGTTTATAGTTTTGACAGCTGCTTGTAAGTTGTATGATTCAATTTCCTTATCCATCTTAGAATATGAGCAAAAAGACGTTACATTCACCCTTAATGTTGGTTGGTGTGAATAAATAGTATAATAATATTTATCTAACACGTCTCAGTATGAGACTGCCACTGGCAGTGAGTGAGTGACTGAGTCTGTCAGCTGTCAGTGCCTTAGCCTAGACCTTAGTTAGGTATGTGCCAATAACATTCAAACTCCTTCAATAATAAAACAAAAGACACCACTGGAAAGAGCTTGAAAAGCCCTTTAACATGACACCAAGATTATGAGAATATGTGGAGTCTTAAGGAAGTTGTGGCGTTTTCCAACTCTGAAATTGGTCCTTTTTTTCTTCCATTAAATTAAGGTATACATTTCCACCCATTAAAATAAAAGTAAATGCACACACTAGTGACATATTTGTGGATTTTCAGTCGTCATTCATATGATTGATCTTATAACGCTGAAACTTTGGGTACCTAGCAAATTACCTTTTCGACCTTACACCATCATGAAACTCCACAAAATGGTCAATTAATAACAAATTTAAATGTCTGCCTAACTTTTAAAGCTGCCCAGGATATATAGAAGGTGGAGTTTGAGTGTTGAAATCAAGCCAAATCTTCTGAATGTGCACACACACAGAAAACGTGAACGGATTTGCAAATTTCAACTCTTTTTCCTTATGTGGTCACTTTTATCTCTGCTTGGTGTATTTAACAGAAAGGCACCTCGACCGTGGAAGCTTTGGAACAACTGGAAAAGGTAATTAAGTTAACAATTGTTAGTAGGTTTTCTGCACAGACGTATGTATACCTTTCGACTACTGCGCTTATTATAAAAAATAAGCATGTTTTATTCCTTATTCCCTTTTTTTTCCCTTAAAGATTTATACTGCTTATCACGGATAAGTCTGAATAGACTTGTTTTCACCATTAGACAGTTTGTCGATAGAAAGTCTGAGCCTACACTTTTACCGACCCAACAATTTTTAAGCTCCCACACCACATATACATGGTATGAGAGCAAATGGCCTTTGGTGACGCTGTAAGTTATACACAGCAGTGGAAATCCAAATTGGTAGAGGTGGGGGGCATGGGGAATCAACCACTGACCTTCGGATTAGGAGTCTGACCTAGACAAATTTCAAACACTCTAACAACTCCGCCACAGAGAACACCTTATTCGCCCAAAACCAGTGTAAATTCACATTCAGGTCTCACCCACGTAGCCGTGTTATACATAATATTGTATCCAAGCACTTGGCATTAATAGTACTGATTTGCCCACTATCCGGATAATGTGACTGAGTGGGCTATCAGGTCATGGTGCAATGGCCCATAGGATAGGAGAGTAACCTTTTTTGCCCATTAGTGCAAGTGACTGAATTTTCTATTTGCCCAAGGCCAAGTCAGCCAATTGAAACTAAAATCTGCTACTGCAGATCAGAAAATTAATGGATTGTCTGTTTGGGCAGGTCACCAAGAACTTCACCTGCATGACTGAGTAAACGACTAGGTGCCCCGGGCAACCGGGCAGTCCTTATTAGCCTACCCTGGCCCTGTCTCCAAGCGAACAGCCATGAGTGGTGTAATGACTAGTCGGTTCCCTGGTCTGATATGACCTTAGACCAGGGTGTGTACGTGTCATAAGCCAAAGTCTTGGAAGTTCTTGAATTTCACTCTGATCTGATTAGCCTTGATCCCCTCCTGTCTGCCGGCCGAGTTGGCTCAGTCTGCAAAATTTGTGTATCAAAATGTTGCGTGTCTCCTTGAAAATATTGTTGCTTAGATGTAGGCTATGTTATAAAATAATAGTAAACCACACATCCCTGCTGTCTGCGGTGCTTATTAGCAGCTGTGCGGAAGGTCGGCAGTTCGGTTCCTGGTCGAGTGAAACCAATGACTTTAAAATTGATATTTGTCACTTCGTAGCCTGGCGCCCTGCATTAATAGGATAGGGCAAGGAATGGTTAGCTCAGTGTCCGGATAATGTGACTGAGTGCGATATCGGGTCATGGTGCCGGCGGCCTGATTTCCTCGTGGGGAAGCACTCTGAAATTGCCATCAGTGCACACTGTTACAAGTCGGTACCTGTCCTGGTATGACCTTAGATGTTGCCAGTACGTAAAACTCCAACAACTAACCAACCAACAAGCTTATTAATATTAGCAGCAGGGAGTCATTTCGCACCACTAAGGTAGCTCTAATCTGTCATTTCCCCGCCAACAGAACATAGAGGCGATAGAGAAGCAGCAGCGTTGTAACCTGAACCGAGAGCGCCGCTTCGTGGGCACCTTCGTCGTGTACTCGCTGGTGCTGTATGGCCTTGTGTTCTTCACCTTATACTTCTACTACCTGCCGCAAACCTGGGCAGACCGCCTCAAGTACGCCGTACCCACCATACTCGTCCCCATCATGTGAGTGCAGCTTTAGCTTTTCAACAATGCGTATACCCATACCATCACCTCTGCCAATTTGGATTTCCACAACTGTGTATAACTTACAGTGTCATCAAAGGCCAGTTGCTCTCATATCATGTCCATGTGGTGTGGGCATTTAAAATCCCTTGGGTGGGTAAAAGTGTAAGCTTTCTAACGAACAACTGTCTAATGGTGAAAACAAGACCATTCAGACTTATCCATGATAGGCAGTATAAATCTTCAAGAAACAATTCTTTTAATTAAATAAATTTTTGTTGATCTAGCAGGAGAAATTTCAATCACAACAATTGGTCTTCCCCATTCCATTGCTCCTTGGCCTATCCTAGCAATGCCGAATGCCAGGTTAGGTAGCAAAGAGTATCAATTTTTTTAAAGTCATTCGTTTGACTCAACCAGGGTTCCAACCTAAACCTGACGATTTGCATCCCATGACCTACTAAATATGGGAAGTGGGCGCTCAACTTATCCGGCCATCCTGTCTGGTTGACTTAAAGTCGCATAGTCCGATGGTTTTCAGTTTCTGCTATTTTCTCAGATAAATTTATCAGGTTGGTGGTTATAATCTACTTTACTTTTATTTTTAAATGGCTAACTTCGGAGATATTTGAAATGCAAGCATGCCAAATTACTTTTGGCAAGCATGCCAAAACTATGACACCATAGGCTTCGGCAGTAACCGGCTTCAGTATTCCCTTCTACATGGCGACAACTGTTTAATAAGTGCACCATTATCTAAGTTAGATATGTAGAATCAAATCTAGATAATTGTTTTGGTTTTGAAAATTTGATGTTTGATTGTCGTTGGTGGGGTTTGCAAACGAGTGGAAACGCCAAGAGTGGGACTTGAACCTACACTTCTGCTAATCTGTGGCTAGTGTACTAACCATTATTCTATCTAGGCTCTGATACAGTCAACCTACCCAAATCTACCTGTGTATGTGACACTGCACTCATCCACCTGAAATTATATTAGTGCTTTTCCACTGGGTGCAGTGGCCGAATTGGTAGAGCGCGGGCCTCGCGTACGGGAGATCGGGAGTTCGGTTTCTGGTCGAGTCAAGCCAATGACTTATAAAATTGATACTCGTCGCTTCCTAGCCTGACGCTCAGCATTAATAGGAGAGGACAAGGACTGGTTAGCTTAGTGTCAGGATAATGTTACTGAGTGGGATAGTGGGTCATGGTACCACCGGCCAGATATCCCAGTGGGGCAGCAATATAAAGTCGCTATGAGTGCGCACTGTCACAAATACAAAGTTTCTTTAACGTAATCATTATTCAGAAAAAGAACTGAAGATATTTTTGGGTAACTTAATTTTTTTGTGATGATGTATTTATGCTTCCCATAACGGTTAAGTCTACTGGCTTGTTTTTGCTGCTAGACGGTAATAGTCTCATGGTTCCCCTTGTTTTGTCACTATCAGTTGTTTAGCTATCTACTCTACTGCATGCATTCTTTCTCTGTTTGTAAGCTCTCTTCCACATCTCCCTACCCTATGTGAGCCTGTTAGTTCTACAATTGCCAATAACTTTCTTTGAACACATGGTCGCTGTTGTGTCGAAAATAATTGACAAAGAAGTGCTGCTTTTGTTTTTTATTTAAGAATCTGGGGCCTGAAGCGCTTCCTACAAAAGTACTTTATAATGCGGGCCTCGAAGAACGGTAAGTATTAAAAGGGATTTGACCCAACTTGATTAGTAATGGGGCTGTTAGGAATGTGACTGAGGGGTGCACACACTTGTAAAGACTAGGTCTCCATAAAGTAAAGTTAAATCCTTCCTCCAACTAATAGATTTACCACCTGTTGTGGTCACCAGTATGTAAAGTCTACGGCTTGAATCTGTGGTTGTGTAGACAGGCTATAGTGAAATCAATACAGTCAAAGAAAAAGGAAGAGTATAAAGTGTGAAAGAAGAGAGAGAGTCAAGCCCTCTGGTTTATTATTTATATGGTACATGGATTCAGTGTAGAGTATCACCCCACCCTTTTCCCCCAATGAGAAACAAGCATTCTTAGCTCTACCAATAGGGATCCAGCATTCCTGGTCCCCATGGTTACCAGTGATCTGCCCACCACCACCAAGCTGTGTGGCTCCCCTGGCCACCACCTGCCTTGAGCCTGAGTGTGGTGATCCTGACTAACAGAGGGGGGAGGAGGTAGGCTCTGAGTGCCCCTTACACACAGTCCTGCCAGCACCACTATGTCTATTTACCTATCAATCAAGCACCACCAGCACCTACATATACACATACATGCACCTGGCCACGTATACCTGTTTCGTAATAGAACATTTGCATTCCCCCACCAATGCTTTAAAGCAGAATATTTTACACACTGCTTACTGCATCCAGATCCACTGCTGGAGCTGCTACGACAAAATGTTTCCTCTTGTATGTTTAAAAGTGGTCGCTCTCATATCTTGTGCCATTATGCGCACCGCATATGGTTAGTGGCGGCTTTGTGACAAGACCATGACTCACAAAATGTTTACTCTCGAATGTTGTTGCTGTCATAGCTTGTGTCGTTAAGCACACCCCGTATGGTTAGTGACGGCTTTGTGACAAGAACAAAGACTTATGTTCTATTAGAACTTGAGTACTAGTTGTTAGTCTATTGCTCCTAAAAATGTCAAATTAATTGAAGTATAACTTTGGTTTATATTAAGGAAATAGCCAGTTATTTACATTTCTTGGGCGGTTTTCTTTTCCATGTTAAAAGTCTGGTGATGTTGCATATTTAGGTTGTTATATCTCCATAAGTATTTGTTCCAGATCTTAAAAAGGCTTCAGCAGTAACATATTCTTTTAAAATGACTTAATATTCCTTTCTATGTAGCAACAAATGTTTAATAATAAGTGCGGCAGTATCTAAGTTAGATATGTACGGTCGAATCTAGATATACCTTTTTGTATGGAAAATGTTATACTTTCATCTGATTGCAGCTTTAAATTTTCATAATCCGATGGATTAGAGCTACTATTATATTTGGAGATAAATATATTAGGTTAATTGGCATAATCGACTTTGCTTCAGTTTGATGTTATGGTGCTGTCACATTACGACGCTTCTCGCCAACGCGCGTCGACGTATGTGATTTGTTCGCGCTACGTCAGGAAGCGCTACGATCGCGTTAGGCGCACGTTGGTATACGTTGATCTACAGCGACAGTCGGCGGCGCGCGCCAGGGGGTCGTCAAAGTTTTGTGCTTGCACAAAACTTTCGACGTAGAACGCGCGACAACGCGTGGGTGCCAACGTTATGGCGATGTCAAGATACGTTAGAAGCGCATTGGAGGAACGTTGTTCTGACGTTGTGTGACGTCATATGTTGACTTTTTTTTCCTCTGACGCGAGCGCTGGAATAACGTTATGCGAACGCTAGGCACACACCGCACGTGCTGGAGGCTCATTAGCCACACGTTGCGCCAAGCCTTTTTTGTTTTTTTTCTCAAGCCTCGATATACGTTACCATGTCGGCCGCACGCTACCAATACGTTGCGCTGACGCCAAAAAGTTTGATGTGTCTCGACGATTAAAAGTGATTTTGTGCATTGGCGGCGCGCCGGCGAGATACGTCATAGCGTGACAGGGCCATAATTGTTATAATGGCTAATTGTTATAATGGCCTACTTTTGATGTGGGCATTTGAACAATTGTAGGTATTTAATTTGTAATGCTCAACGTATATTTAGTTACATCGCCGCACCTCCAAATTAATTAAAACTACTTACATTTTTTCAGAGGTATTGCTGGAACAACTACGGGGACAAAAACAACGAATTGTAAGTACATATGTTAATAAATGTAACAAATTCATTGTGCTATACACTGCAAATTGTGTATTCAACAGCTATTGTTAGCTCACCTTATTTACCTTACTCTATATACAATTTTTGTTTAAATAATCCCGAATTGAAAAATGGCTGGAAGACCAGTGCTTCGGCACTGACAAAAGAACTTATTCAGCACAATAAACATATTTACCAACAACAAAACCACAAAGAACACTTTATCGTAAATAAATGATTAACTTTAAGATCGAAACTATGGCTCGCTGAGATTAAATATGCGTTAATGCTCTGGTAAAGGACAAATTTCTTGAGTGCCCTGTTTGATTAGTTTGAGCGTGGTGTACCAGCGTTCGAAATAAGAGCTTGTCCACTTGTCCAGGACAAGTGAAAATTTAGACGGACAAGTGAAAACACATCCCACTTGTCTGGCGGAGAAGTGAAAACTTTTACTTATTTCTATCACTGATATTGTGAGAAGGCTGTCTATCTACCATTGGGAAATACACAATATTAGCAGGTTTTCAACGGAGCAGTGAGTGGCGGTTACAGTGGGCAGGGGTGGTGGCGCCACCATCGGAGCTGGGGTTGGGGAGGCTGGAAGAGTAGATGACTAGGACAGACTCCATTAGTCCATGGAGCTGAGTGAGTGATGAGGATTCCAGGTTATTATACTCGTATAATTCTTATACAGCATATATATATATATATATACGTGTATATAAGGTAAATACTGTGGACAAGTGAAAATTCAGACGGACAAGTCAAAATCACACCAGACTTGTCCGTTGGACAAGTGAAATTTGTTGCTTATTTCTGTCACTGTGTACCTGTGGGTGTTTACTTATATCATTGTTAATTCCCTTAGAACTGGGTGCTGGCCATTATTTTGTAGTAGACATTAGTTTGGCTCTATCTAAATTTGGATTAAATCAGTTAAAAGAGATATTTGAAGCAGAGTATTGCTACTGTATTGTTAAATAGGCTAATGGTTAGGATGGCAGAAATGTGGGTTTGAGTCCTGCTCTCGGTATTATGTTCCTGTCTGTTTGCAACATCCCGATGACACTACTACCTTGCGGGGATTGGTGTAATTTATGTACAGAACGCGGTGGTGGAATTGGTAATAACTCATGTTTCCCGTGCGGAAGGTCAGGAATTGGAATCCCAGCCGAGTCAACCCAATTGCTTACAGAATTGATACTTGTCGCTATCTAGCCTGGCACTGTGCATTACTAGGACACGGCAAGGAACAGGACTGAGGAAGCTGTATCCCCTAAAACACAACTATATGTCAGTGTATTAAGCGTGAACCCTTGCTTTACACAAAATAACTTATATGCGTTCCACTAGCTCAAAATAGTATAATCACCTCTACATATATGTTTGGCTTTTGGAATCTTTTTAGTTCCGACGAATTAATGAAGTGAAAGGAGATTTGACTATCTTAAGTTAAAGGGTTATAATGAACACTGCAATTTGTAGAAGTGGCCTGATAGCAATGTTTCCACTCGAAATTGCAGTTAGGATTTAGTTTCGTAGTTATCGTTATGCTGTTGTGCTTCTTCTTCAGTTAGACGAGGTGATGGAAACCCACACATATAAAAAGGCAAAGGATATTCTAGAGCGTTTCAACAAGGATGGTGGCACGAACCTATCTGTAAGTGAGCTGTTTAAAACATAGTTAAAATTTAAATTATAAAAATAAAATATAGAATTATTTTTATTAAATACCATTTAAAAAAAAAAGGAAAAGGAAAATTTTCGGAATTTTTTTCTTTTTGCTCTCGAAGTCAGATGTACCTTATCTATTAGCGCGACTATTTCAGACTCAATTTATTGTTTAGGTTGATAAAAGATGTAGAAGATATTAAAGAGGATATAAAGGTGACAACGTAGTACTGTGCACTTCTTGCTATATGCTGGGCAGATGGTAAGAAGTGGAGGGGCGGAGTACGTTGTAAAATTGTCCGATATAATACATGTGAACCGAGGTGAAGTTACTATAATAAATTACAAACTGTCTATATAATGATAAATGTTAAATTATAAAAACCCAAAGACATATAGAGGATGTGTGAACTTGGTAAACTATTATTCATTAGGTATAGAACTTGTATATTGAATAGTCTTTGAGAGGGAGTGTCACTTCCGAGTTTGACTAAGAACAGTCTTTGGAAGAGTCACCTCACATGCCCCCTCCCCCCCCACATGGTATTGTTATGATCATTGACCACTGCATTGTACTCTGATTGGAGGAGTGAGTCATGTGACCACTGCATTGTACTGTGATTGATGAATAGGATCATGTGACAACGGCCATCTTGAATCTTGAGAACCTATATAAGCAATAAACCAGAGAGTCTCATTCTCTTACTTTTCATTCTTACCCTGTTTTCCTTCATTACCTGTAGTGCTTTCACTTGACCTGTTTACACCACCCACACCACCAGCCGGCACGTTTACATGTTGTTATTGGTTGATTTGTTAGTTGTGCAGTATTGGCCAGTCCTGGCAGCTACTCCTCCGTTGATTGATATTATCTACATTACTTTAGTTTAAAGTAACTTGTATTTTAAAGGGTTCGTGGGTTGAACCATGGTCGAGTCAGACTAATGACTTAAAAATTTATACTTGTCGCTTCCTAGACAGGCGCTCGGCATTATTAGGATAGGGCAAGGACTGGTTGGCTCAATGTCAGGATAATGAGACTGAGTGGGGGTATCAGGTCAGTGGGGCAGCACTATAAAGTCACCATGAGTGTGCACTGTCACAAGTCGGTACACGTCCTGGTATGACCTTAGATGTTGCTAGGACGTAAAACAACAATAAACAAACAAATGTATTTGAAATATTATGTACTAAGGAGTTCTATTAAATTATTTCCTTGTGGCGATAAATGTTTAATAAGTGCATCAGTATCTAAGTTAAAATATGTAGAATCAAGTCTAGATAATTGTTTTGGTTTTGAAACTTTGATGCTTTAATCAGATTGCAGCTTTCACAAAAGTGCAGTGGTTGTATAAGCCTGGTTTTATAAGCCTGGTCTTCTCTGTGTAAAAACCTAATAACAGGCTCATTTCGTACTGTTTCAGATGGCAGAGCAAAGCACCCCAGTGATGCCAGCTACAGACGGTCATGGTTTGTCTCCGGTGTTTTTCATAGTAGAACTTCGTTGGGTTGTTTAGTCGCTGCCACATTGGTCATTTGACCGGACACGGTGGCCGAATCGGTAGAGCCAGGGATGAGAAATTTCCGATTTTTGGCGGATTTCCGATTATTTCTTTTTCTTTGCCACAAGGGTAATTTCTGAGATTCATGTAAATCAGATGTAAAAAAAACTGGGGGCGGGTGAGTGTGGGTATGGATGTGGCAGTAAGCGGATATTTTCCCAAAGAAAAATGACTGTTCAACTACAGCAAAGTAGTCTCAGGTTGTCTTAAAATGGCTCCGAAATTGCACAAAATTTTAAAATTTTGACTTTTATCTAGAATTCTATTTTCCTTGACCACAATTATTATAATTGTGAGGTTTTTAACGTCTTAAGCGTCTTTTGGCACATTTATGCACTCTGTAAAAGCAATGGTTAAATTAAAATGGACAGAATACAAACACTTTTCGTCACCAATATGGCCTTTGCTGCCGACATGATGTAAAACAACCACCAATCATACATAACCTTGTGTTGTTTTCCCCTATCTTTTGTTGCATTCCATTGCATTGGTGTGTATTTAAAATATATATATATTTTACCTCGGTACTAAGCCTCAGACTACTCGTAGCCAAGGGAGAAGGAAGCACATCCTGGTCCAGCAATTACCATAATCAACTCACAACAGGAGGACGTTTGATAAGTTGCTCCGGCAGTTTTCTACTTAGAACGACATACTAACGAGTGAGTATTGGTTTTTTTATGCCATTTATGATGGATTTTTATGTTACTGCTGCTTTTTGATTAAGTTTTGAAACTTTTTGTGGAGTTTTAAAGCTTTTGTAGGTGTTTTACAATTCTTAAAACATCGAGAGAACAATGTTGCCATTGTTCTTTGTTACTGTTTAAGCTGCCCGTTGCCGAACGGAGAGATGTGTGGATGGAGCCATTCACATCGTGAGGATTTATTCCTGGGTTTCTTTTAAGATTCCCCAAATTGTGTTACTTAGGCGTACCTCCAAATTTCATAGCATTTTCTCCAACTTGTTGGCACATTACGCCACAGGAGGGAGAAGTGTATGGGATAGAGAGTGTGGGAGGCTACCGCTACACTGGTCCCTACCCCTCATATGGTTTTGGTTTCGTTACCATTAACCTATGACACTCACACAAAGTTTATCTTATGCCTGTGTTGAAACAGGTTAAATACTTTTTTCAACACCAGTAAATGCACAATTTGGGTCTTGTTTTAACCCTTTGTGACATTTTGGCTGAGCATTCCCTAACTTTTGTTTTTCGATCGTTTCATGGTTAAGATGGCTCAGAGGCTCCTAATCGGAATACGGATGATGAAGACCCGTCACCACAGCCGCGGGTCCAAAGGTTGCCTGAACAAGCCGTCTCTGATGACGTCAGCGGGCCAGAAGCAGGACCGTCTGACCTAGATGCGCGCCTGACACGTCTTCTCCAGACTAAACTGGAGGAAATGCTCCCTGCAAGGATTCTTCGGAAGAAGATTCCTCACAGGAAAGGATTCCGGTGAGAAAGCGGAAGCACTCCAAGAAGGGAGTGAGTTTGTCAGATGGTGACGAATACACCAGGGCACGGAAGAAGCCGGTGGTGAAGAAGAAAAAGAATAAGAAGAGAAAGACGAAGAAGAGCAAGAAAGACTTCTTCAGACTCTTCGTCAGACTCGGCGTCAACAGAGTCTGACTCAGACACCCATCGATGGGATGGTCCAGAAGAAACGCCACCAGGAGAAGGCGAAGAAGGTCCTCACAACCACGATGATGCATGCGGCCATCAAAGGGCATTTCAATACCTTCAAGATAGCGGAGGTGATTACTAAGCTGGGACTAAGCTGGGAGAGAAATTCATGGGAATTAAAGAGATCCCAGACTCGGTCGTTAAGGAGATGGACAGCGATGTCAAGCTCAGTGATGATCGAAAGAAGTTTGATGGGTGCTCCACACGGTTCACAATGCGGTGTTGGGAGTGTTGGCAGCGATCGCACCGATTGCAAATCGGATGCAGGCTGAGAACAAGTTCTCCCTATGCAGCCAAATGGATGGCGGAATTGCGATGCTGACAGCAGCAAGCAATTTTCTCTCATATCGGAGGTTTGAGAACGTCTTCAAGGCCGTCTGCTCTGATGCAGGAAAGGGGGTGGCTAGGTCCTAGAAAGTCGTGGACAATGATGGGAAGGAGTACACCTTGTTTCTTCCTCCCAAGCCCATTGCGGGTAAGCCACTGGATAAGACCAAAATGTTTGGCGGACAGCTCCAGTACCTGTTCAAACAGGTGGAGACAGGCAGCAAGTGTGGCAAGCACATGGATGCTGACAAGAAGAAGGCTACTGGATGGGAATCCTGCATGCTTCAAGAAAGCCAGGCAGTATTTTCGAAACCCTCAAACCGGACGAGGGGGGGCGGTCGGGGACGGGGTACGGCTACCAGTCAAGAGGACGAGGACAGCGACAGTCCTTCGGGTGGAACGATGTGAACAGACCGTTCAAGAGGGAGTTCACCCCACAGAAGCAGTTCCCTCGCCCAGGGAACAAATAGAAGTTTCCACGCAAACTCCCATCTCCATGCAAACTCCTGTAATCAAATTTGAGGGACCAGACGGGATGGCCGAATGAGTTAGAGCGTCCGTCTCCCGTGCTGGTAGGTCGTGGGTTCGAGTCCCGGTCGAGTCAAACCAATGACTTTAAAATTGATACTTGTCGCTTCCTAGCCAGGCGCTCGGCATTATTAGGATAGGGCAAGGACTGGTGTGCTCAGTGTCAGGATAATGTGACTGAGTGGGATACCAGGTCATGGTGCCGGCGGCCTGGTTTCCCAGTGGGACAGCACTATAAAGTCGCCATGAGTGCGCACTGTCACAAGTCGGTACCCGTCCTGATATGACCTTAGATGTTGCTAGGACGTAAAACAACAACAAACAACAAACAAACAAATTTGAGGCAGGTCAGATTTTTAAGAATGCTGGAAGATGAAGGATTAGGATTTGGTGCAATTAATGCAGCTAGATGTGCATTGTCAATTATTCTACCAAGAATAGATGGACAAACGGTTGGGAAACACCAGGTAGTATACTGGTTTTTAAGATCGGTTTATGAAAGAAACCCACCAAAGCCAAAATATAACAGATTTTTTGATGTTTCAGTA
This sequence comes from Branchipolynoe longqiensis, assembly GCA_030323885.1. Classification (NCBI taxonomy): domain Eukaryota; kingdom Metazoa; phylum Annelida; class Polychaeta; order Phyllodocida; family Polynoidae; genus Branchipolynoe; species Branchipolynoe longqiensis. The sequence continues at coordinate 74,916,229 of CM059199.1, read as the reverse complement.
GTATTTAAGGTGTTTAAGTCATGGCCTAGTAATAAACATTTATCTATTAAAGAACTAGGATTTAAATTAGCAGTTCTATTACTGCTAGTGATGGGCCATAGAGGTTAGGCAACAGTGGCTTTGTCTCTAAACGGACTAGAGCTAGATGGCACAGAGGCAACGTTTGATTTAGACCAATTACTAAAATCGAACCGCACAGGGGATCCACTGTCCACGATACATGTTAATAGTTTTCCTGATGATCGACGTATTTGTGTAGTGTCAGCCATTTGGGCCTATATATCCAAGACAAAAGGAATACAGAATTCCAGACAGCTTTTGATTAGCTCTATTAAGCCGCATAAGGCTATCTCGAGAGACACACTCACAAGATGGACCATTAAGGTACTTAAGGAGGCAGACGTCAATACTGGACGTTATGCATCCCATTCAATGAGAGGGGCCATGGTCTCGAAGGCAAGACAACTAGGAATCTCAGTAAAGAGAATCCTGGCCCATGCAGACTGGAAGACAGCTAGATCGTTTGCAAAACATTACAACAAATGACTAGAAAAGTCAAGTGGCCTAGCGACATGCTTACTCACCAATTAACAAGACAGGTGAGAAGTAAAAAAGTTTATTTTGTTGATACTATTGTGTATTGAAATAAGAATGATTAAGGATAAATATGAGTTTACGTAAAGGTCAACCTTGGCTACGGGTAGCCTGAGGCTTAGTACTGAGGTAAAATAGTATAGTTATACGAATCTTACCTGGGTACAGATGATGGATAACTGTTGTTTTCCCGAGATACAAGCATCGGATAGTCATGGGCTAGGGCCCACCCACCCAACCCTACCACGACTATTACGTTTGCTTGTGCCAAGACGAAAACATTTGAAGTATCCATATAAGTTTAAGATCATTTTTATCCTGAATAAGTAGGTAAAGATTGCTGGACCCGGATGTGCTTCCTTCTCCCTAGCCCACGACTATCCGAGGCTTGTACCTTGGGAAAACAACAGTTATCACCTGTACCCAGGTAAGATTTGTATAACTATACTATATATCTCGTGATGCGACAAACACGCAGTCACGACATCCAAACAATATCGTTGCCATATTGGAAAAGAATGTTTGTCACTTTTGGCGCTGTAAGGTCCTTGGATTTTGGTTATAGTTGACCTGGAAAGTGCTTGAAAAACCCTTGAGTTTTGACTTCCTTCAAGTGTATGAACCCTGCATTACTGAGTCGCTGCTTGCGCATGTGTACTGCAGAACTGCGACACCGGAAACAAGCTACCCCAGTGAACGACAATGCATCAACAGCTAATACCCAGGTGGGGCCAGCAACCCCAAATAACAAGACCATCCAGAACACTCCGATTTCCAAAGTGGTGATGTCACAGGCACAACAGTTGGGTGAGTATCGCAGGCATGGTGATAATAATATGTGTTTGGCCTGTGGCAGAGGGGGGGGGGGGGGAAGTTGGAGCCAAGTGAATAAAGAAGTGGTTATATTTGCATGTGATCTAACCCTTAGGTTTTACGTAATATTTTCTTTAAATATCTTCATTTTCATTTATGGCCACAAACAGGTGGAGCCTCATTAGTGAATAGCTCATAAGCAGTGTGTCAATTCTGTACTCCTAGTTAACGCTCTCCAGCCTTGTGTGTATAGCCGTGGCCACGGTCATTTAAGTGGCACAACTAAAAGCACCATATACACCTTGTTCACCTGGTGCGGTGGCCGAATCGGTAGAGCGAGGACCTCGCGTGTGGAATGTCGGGAGTTTGGTTCCCGGTCGAGCCAAACCAATGACTTGTAAAATTGATACTTGTCGCTTCCTAGCCTGGCGCTCGGCATTAATAGGATAGGGCAAGTACTGGTTAGCTCGGTGTCAGATAATGTGACTAAGTGGCATATCGAGATATGGTGCTGGTGGCCTGATTTTCCAGTGGGGCAGCACTATAAGTCGCCATGAGTGCGCACTGTCGCAAGTCAGTACCTGTCCTGATATTACCTCAGATGTTGCCAGGACGTAAAACTCCAACAACCAACCAACTATATATACCATGTTCAGTTTTGTACAGAATTCTTTCTGTCTGTCCATATTTATAAGCAGCGCGCGTAGTTCTCATTTGAATGTTGTGCTAATGGTAACATATTCCTCAATGTAAGCGCAATTAACAGATGCTACGAAGCGCAAAATAAATTTTGCTCTTCGTAACCCAGCGGCTCCCCCTCATAGCAGTACTAGATGATGCCAACTTCATACCTGAGATATCAGTACTTAAAACCTTTAATAAATTAACTAGATTATAGTTTTAGACGGTTGTCATTAAAGTGTATTTCAAGTTTGATGTAGGCTATATAGTTGGTTATGTGAGTATAAATACTGCAGGTTATCTAATTGGTTGTATTAATATTATTATTATTCTATTTCACCTCGTCCTTGAGTCTTGCCTGTTCCTCAGTTTATGTAGTTTGTTCCCCGATATAGCCCCCCCCCCCACCCTTACCCCTGTAGTTCGTTGTCTAGGTCACTCCTTGCTGTGTTGCCATCACATACTCCAGAAATGTTATAATATCAAGAAATGTATACCAACATAAGGTACCAGTTTTACAGATTGGTATACAAATGTTGTTTCCAATGTGCCGAATAGATAATTGACCACAATATCAAGCCCATTGTACTCCTGGCCTATGTATCTGAATTATCCGTCAATGAGGAAATTAGCCAGTACTTCCCTTCACTATCTAACGACAAATGCAATTTTACATGTGTATATCCCGTTGAACTGTCAGCTGATTTTGTGTTATCCTCTAATTTTTCTCACTGAGTGTTGGGGGAAAGGGTATCCAAGCATCATGTCAACGAAGAATGCCTCAGGCGCCACTGGTGTATAATTGGCAGTATATATTTATAAACGATATAATTTGAGAATCACATTATGTATTGTCATATCCCATGCCAGTGCTTCGGTCATGTTTTTGTATTTCTGTCGCAATGTGGTTTCCTACTGTTTCTAAAACAACACTTTTTTCAAAAACATGGTTTCACTTTGGCAAATTTGGTCAAAACTCTTGTAGCAGAGTTCATAACGGGTGCATATGACTGGGCTGACCTTGATCTCTAAATGATATTCAGAAAACTCTGGTGGCAACACCAACGTCCCTACTAGTCGAAAGTATCGGCGAACCAGTAACACCTTCGGTAAGTTTTCCCTAGACCGTGGTGGTGAGACACGGCATGAGGTGGGCTACCGTAGTCGGGCATTCTGTAGCGGCTGTGTTGTCTGGCAGTAAGCTGTGATCCCTGTCGCAACAAGCCACCTGAAACGAGTGTAATAACTAGGTCATCAGCACAGTAGTATACCACTAAGAGCATGCACATTCAAATAACTTCAAATATGAATGAATATTCATGCATATTTTGATATGGTGAGCTCACAAATGAATTATTATTGACATACACTGGTTGTCATGGTTACTGGTTGGTCAGAAGTGATAAATGCTTTGACCTTCATCAGTAGATTCGAATGACCGTAACACAAGAATTGTTAAACATGGCAATAGCGAAGGCTAACATGGCATGTTCCCTGCATCATGCGCATATACCTTTGATGGCTAAGTCGCTGAGCTATGCAGGCGATACTTTAAAATGGTTTCTATGCAGTATGTGACCTAGTTTGTGCTTCTCGCAGGTGTGGCATGATGTGATGGGTGTTTGCGAGATCTGATGCTTTCTTCACTTGCTAACATGACGGCTTCCTCATCCGACATGTGATGCAATGAACACAAAGTTTGCATTGCATGTAAAATCTGTAGGAAGAGCTGTCAAAAGTTTTCAAATTCCGCTAGCATTTTAAATTGAAACTACCTTGCATATGTAGGTTGTGATCTTTGCCACAATTATTACTACTACATTTTCTGGTCGTCGTCCCTTTCTCCAACTATTTCTATTTCAGCAGTCGCTAAAATAAAGCTGCATAGTCCGATGAAAGCATAAAATTGTCTAACCCCAAGACATTTTATTCTACATATCCAACGTATATAGATAATAAATCTATATACGTTGGATATGGCGCGCTTATTCAACATGCGTTTCTGCATCGAAGAAAATACTACGTCAATGTAACAGAACCCGTTACTGCTGAAGTATATGATGTCAATTTATTTTATACGTGCACGCCAAATTTTAATTTGCATGTCTACACTTCAAATAGCTTCAAAGTTAGCCATTTAGAATAAATAAAAGTTATTTCAAACTCTAGTACGGTAGATTACACCTATCAACATAATATTTATATTTTTTAAATGGCAGAAACTCCAGGCTATCGGACTATGCAGCTTTAAGGGCTCTAGATATAGACTAAAGATGACGAGTTCTGTACCCACATCACAGAGCGCGGGCCTCGGGTGCGGAAGGTCGAGAGATCGCTTCCCGGTCGAGTGAAACCAATGACTTAGCAAATTGATAATTGTCGCTTTCTAGCCTGGCGCTCGGCATTAATAGAATATGGCAAGGACTGGTTAGCTCAGTGTCAGGATAATGTGACTGAGTGGGATATCGGGTCATGGTGTCAACAACCTGATTTACCAGTGGGGCAGCACTATACGCTGGCCATGAGTGCGAACTGTCACAAGTCGGTACCCATCCTCATATGGCCTTAGATGTTGCCAGGATGTAAAACTCCAATAACCAAACAACTGTACCCACGTCTGTAAAATTGTTTTCATAGCAAGTAGTTGTTGGGTATCATAAAGCATATATCAAATATAAACTCTCTTCACTTCTGTTCTTAATTCATAGATGAGAATCTTCTGGATGTATCCGAAATTCCGGATTTTTTAATCTGCCCGATTTTATCCGGATACAGTCCAAATTTGTGACCATTCCTAGTTTTGCACAAACCACCCGTCACTTTAGAAGTTCCAAAAATTCATCAAATATTTTCCTCTTTTTTTTTTTTGTCAGGGCATTCTCATCCCTGTTAATTCCTTTTGTTAGTCCATATTGCTTAGCTGCATTATAGTTGATTTGTCCTTGAATACCGAGCTAACTAAAATGATTATTCAACCAATTAATTAAAAGAAGACAATAGAGTGAGCAAACAAAAAAGAAAACACAATCTGCTTTGTGATACCTTTATGTTGCATGAGTGTATTAGCAGCCACTCTTCCAGCACAGGTTTGATTATATAAACAGGGAGCTTATGCAAAGTTCTGCTGGAGAGTACAGAACTGGCCATCCGAGTCCATATCGACCGCCTTAATTATTTACACAGATACAACATCTAGTCCGCGATATTCATTCAGCATAGCCGCTTAGCTCTCTGCTGGCAATCGCGACATCTCATTGTGGACGCAGGCGCGCAATAAATGAACAGAGGAGCGGAAGGCAAAGCATGATAAACAAGACACTTGAATATACAGTGAAGCCTCTCTAACCGACCACCTCCACAGATCGACCACTCCCCTATATCGATCGCTTCATTCGGGTCCCAAGTGATCGCCCATACAATACAATCGGTAACGATATTCTAACTCCCTAAGCCGACCACCTCCCTAAATGGACCATCCTCTGGTCGGTCGAGACACTGTTGTGCAATTGGACTAGATTATATACTCTGGGGACTGGACACTATAACTATAAGAGGCCTTTCTATTCTTTGAAGTTCCATAGCACAATGGTTCTGAGTTTCTGCATAATTTCTTCTTTCATTGTAAAACATTGCATTTTATTTGTTGGTACATTAGTTGAATAAGCAGATGAAATTTCTGTTGCGGGCAATTTGTCTTCCTCATTCCACTGCTCCTTGCCCTATCCTAGTAATGCCAAGTGCCAGGCTAGGTAGTGACAAGTAGCAATTTGGCTTGACTCAGTCAGAGATCGAACCCAGGGTTTCGAATCCTGCATTCTACGAAAACAGGAAGTAGGCGCTCAACTCATTCTGCCACCCCGTGTGATAAACATTATGTTGATTATTATCACTGCTTTTCTGTAGTTTTAAGTAACAGTTAAATGCAGATATTTGAAGTGAAATTAATATTTGTGTGTATGCATGTCGAAATGTTGGGCACCATATGCTTCAACAGTAACAGATTATATTAAATTGACTGAGTAGTCCCTTCTATGCAGCAAGGAATGTCAGTGTGGGGTAAAATCTAGATAAATGTTTTGCTTCTGAATATTTTATGCTTTCATCTGACTATGCCTGACCAGACGGGATGCCCGAATGAGTTGAGCGTCCGTCTCCCGTTTTGGTAGATCATGGGATTCGAACTCATTGGTTCAATCCTGGTCGAGTCAAACCAATGACTTAAAAATTATTAGTTGTCGCTTCCTAGCCAGGTCCTCGGCATTAATAGGATAGGGCAAGGACTGGTTACTTCAGTGTCAGGATAATGTGACTGAATGGGATATCGGGTCATGGTGCTGGCAGCTTGGTCTTCCAGTGGTGCAGCACTGTAAGTTTGCCATCAGTGTGCACTGTTGCAAGTTCAGTGCCCGTCCTGCTATGACCTTAGATGTTGCTAAGATGCAAACCCCAAAACCATTGCACTATGCAACTTTAATATAACACACCAAACCAAGCTGACATTTGAATTGAAAAATGGCTGGAAGACTAGTGCTTCGGCACTGACAAAAGAGTTATTCACCAGAATAAACATATTTACAACAACAACAACAAAAACAAAAAGTCAGCGCTGTAGACATAATGACAAGCTGTCACTGATCTCATATCAGTGTTAACGAGGAACTGTATGGACCGCGTTGTTTTTTCTGTCTGCTGTTTATCGTGTGTACTCTGTTCTTTTATTGCGACTCGCTCTCCATTCAGCGTTCTCTTCACCACACTAGCTTTGAATATATATTCTTTGCTACATGAATACCATTTTTTTCATGTTTAGTCTAAACTCTTGTGATTTTCTCATTGCGGGAGTCAAGCTGGTCCCTCCTTACTGTATGCTGCATTAATTGAAAAAGCATATTGCCGATAATAACACCAACAGCTTCCTGCTCTGGCTTTATTTCGTGATCACATTTTCTACTCTTGATGTGAATGACCATTTTCGACATAGAGTGAATGATGTAATGTGTGTATATAATGAGTGTGGGCAGATCTATCTTGTTCACTCTTACCCCAGTGACAAGGACTATGGACATTATACGGTCAGCAAGGAAGGGAGCTTATTCACGCAGATTAACTGGAAACGAGACTCACAGGAAAACTACAAAATGATACTAGGATTTCTTATCACGGCACTTTTTCATATCATGTTAAACCTCCCACTTCACCATATGCGGTGGCTGAATCGGTAGAACACAGCTTCTCGTGTGGAAGGTTGGGAGTTTGAAATCCGGCCAAGTCAAACCAATGACTTGCAAAATTGATACTTGTTGCTACCTAGCCTGGTGCTCGGCATTATTAGGATAGGCGAAAGGACTCATTAGCTCAGTGTCAAGATAATGTGATTGAGTCGGATATCAGTTCATGGTGCCAGTGGTCTGGTCTGCCAGTGGTCTGGTCTGCCAGCTGTCACAAGTCGGTACTCATCCTGATATGACCTTTAATGTTACCAGGATGTAAAACCCCAAGAAAGGAAACAAACTTCCCACTCCACCCACCCAGTATTCAAATTTGTCAGTTTAGTGCCGTCACTTGCTCCTGAAGCAGTTATATATCAGCACATTGGTAAACAAATGTTATATTTACTATATTAAGAAGCTCATTATCTCAGGTACTATGTTTCCATGTTATGCTCTAATT
>CM059199.1:74851534-74907971 GCA_030323885.1 Branchipolynoe longqiensis | reverse complement strand
TTGACACCATTTGTCTGAATAAGTCATCAAACCTACAGCTCCAACACCAGACGCTGTGATCCCGTGTTGAAGGTTAGGAGTTTGAAATCCTGGCCGAGTCAAACCAATGACTTGCAAATTTGATACTTGTCGATACCTAGCCTGGCTCTCGGCATTATTAGAATAGGGCAAGGACTGGTTAGGTCAGTATTATGATAATGTGACTGAGTGGGATATCAGGCAGTGGTGCCGGAGGCCTGGTTTCCCAATGTTGAAGCACTATAAAGTCGCCATGAGTAACATGCTGCCCTTCTGCCTGTCTTGTATCGTTTATGATTGGGAGAGTTACTGCCATATTGTAACTTACTGTCCTGTGTCTTGTATGATTGGTAGTTACTGCTCTAGTGTAACTTACTGCCCTGTGTCCTGTGTGATTGGTAGAGTTACTTCTCTACTGTAACTTACTGGCCTGTGTCCTGTATGATTGGTAGTTACTGCCTTACTGTAACTTACTGTCCTATGTCTTGTATGATTGGTATTTACTGCTCTACTGTAACTTATTGCCCTGTGACCTATATGATTGGTAGTTACTGCTCTAGTGTAACTTACTGTCCTGTGTGATTGGTAGAGTTACTTACCTAATGTAACTTACTGGCCTGTGTCCTGTATGATTGGTAGTTACTGCCTTACTGTAACTTACTGTCCTGTGTCTTGTATGATTGGTAGTTACTGCTCTACTGTAACCTACTGCCATATGTCCTGTATGAGTGGTAGAGTTACTGCCCTATGGTAACTTACTGTCCGGTGTCCTATATAATTGGTAGAGTTACTGCTCTACTGTAACTTACTGCCCTGTATGGTTGGTAGAGTTACTGCCCTACTGTAACTTACTGTCCTGTATCCTGTATGATTGGTATTTACTGCTCTACTGTAACTTATTGCCCTATGACCTGTATGATTGGCAGTTACTGCTCTACTGTAACTTACTTCCCTGTGACCTGTATGATTGGTAGAGTTACTTCCCTACTGTAAATTACTTCCCTGTGTCCTGTATGATTGATAGAGTTACTGATCTACTGTAACTGACTGGCCTGTCCTGTATGATTGGTAGTTACTGCCCTGCTGTAACTTACTGCCCTGTATGATTTGTAGAGTTACTGCCCCGCTGTCCTGTGTGATTGGGGAGGTACTGCTCTACTGTAACGTACTGTCCTGTGTGATTGGGAAGGTACTGCTCTATTGTAACTTACTGTCCTGTGTGATTAGGGAGGTACTGCTCTACTGTAACTTACTGTCCTGTGTGATTGGGGGAGGTACTGCCCTACTGTAACTTACTTCCCTGTGTCCTGTATGATTGGTAGAGGTACTGCTCTACTGTAACCTACTGCCTTCTGTCTGCAGGCTGGCGGTGAGGACTCCGTCTCCGTCTCGCTGCTCGTCCAACAGGCGCAGCAGGCCTTCCAGAGTGACCATGTGACTGCAGCCGAGGATCTGGTCACGTGTTCGGTGCCAGCCCGCAAACCGTTCCAGTAGTGTGTGGATGTGTGCACATGTATTTGCGGATGGGGATGTGCATGCGTAACATGTGATTGTGTTTGGATGGATGTGTGTATGTATATATGCATGCACGTTTGTAAGTATGTATGCATGTAGGTGTGTGCGCGTATGGATGGATGTGTTGGTGCATAGATGTGCATGCATGTTTAGCCCTGTTCACACACAGGTGTTAAGTCGCCTCAACTAGTTCGCCTCATCTAAGTCGCCTCACATTCGCCGTGTGGACGCTACGCTGAGGCGACTTAAGGCTAAGTCGCCTCATCTAGTTTGCCTCAAGTAAACCGCCTCGCGAGGTAGTCCAGATGAAATGAACTAGCTTAAATTAGCCTATCTTGCTTGTGTGGACGATAGCGGATTAGTTGAGGCGGCCTAAGCTCATGACATGCATGCGCAGTCGAGACCTGAGTTTGTTGACTTTCCAGTCGATCAAAAGCGCATATTATATGATTTGGTCTATGAAACCGATAGCTGTGCACAGATATTTTTTTCATCATTTATTTTGAGGCTTTCACTGCCCAGCAGAAGTTTTGACCGTTCCAAAACAATACGACTCAGTCTATACATATCTAGGTCGAACCCACACACTCTCGTGGCGACGTCGACTAACCGAAAGTGGCACTGGTTAGTATGGACTTGCTCATGCGCAGATATGGATTTCCGGCTTAAACCGCCCCAAGTACTGGATGTGTGGACACGACACACTTTCACGCCTAGTTTGCCTCATCTAGTTCGCCTTATCTAGTTCGGCCTAAAGTTGTGGGTGTGAACACGGCTTAAGTGTATGTACATGGTTGAGTCTACCCATGCATGTGCATGTATGGTTGTATGTGTGTGCACATGGTGTATACATGTGTACATATGTGTGTATGTATTGCGTACATGTGTGTATGTATTATGTACAGGTGTGCATGCATTGTGTACATGTGTGCATATGCAGTGTGTACATGTGGGTCTGCATTGTATACAGGTGTGCATGCTTATGTATTATGTACATGTGTGCATGCATTGTGTACGGATATGTGTATGCATTGTGTACAAGTGTGTATGCATTGTGTACAGGTGTGTATGCCTATGTATCATGTACAGGTGTACATGCAGTGAGTATGTGTATGCATTGTGTACATGTGTGTATGTTTTATGTAGATGTGCGTATGTATTATCTGCCTGTGTGTGTGTACTATGTACATGTGTGTGCATTGTGTACATGTGTGTATGTATAACGTGCATTGTGTACACATGTTTTATGCACTAGTGTGAGGATTCATATCTGTATGCGCATTTATGCATTGCATCCACGTGTGGTGCTTAGTTTGTCTACGTTTACAGGAGTACACAGCAACTGTGATTGATCACGAACCTTGCAACTAATCAGAACACGCAGCAGCACTAGGTTTGGATCCTATAGATTTGAGCAATTTGTTTAAAGCTGCATAGTCTGATGAAAACATCAAATTTTCAAAACCAAAACAATTATCTAGATTCGATTGTACATATCTACCTTTGATACTGGGGAACGTATTAAGCATTTGCTGCCACATAAAAGGAAATACTGAGGCAATTCAATAGAATCTGTTATTGCAGAAGCCTATGGTGTCAGAGTAGTCTGCACTGACCTCTCAGGCAAGGACGTAAACTACCAACACCAACCAAGCTTTCCGAACATGGCTATGGCATTCTTTGTTTGTCCTAAGCTGGAGGTACCATAAATAGAGGTACCAGTGAGAAAGAAAATAAAGGCTCTCCGAACATGGCTATGGCATTCTTTGTTTGTCCTAAGCTGGAGGTACCATAAATAGAGGTACCAGTGAGAAAGAAAATAAAGGCTCTCCGAACATGGCTATGGCATTCTTTGTTTGTCCTAAGCTGGAGGTACCATAAATAGAGGTACCAGTGAGAAAGAAAATAAAGGCTCTCCGAACATGGCTATGGCATTCTTTGTTTGTCCTAAGCGGGAGGTACCATAAATAGAGGTACCAGTGAGAAAGAAAATAAAGGCTCTCCGAACATGGCTGTGGCATTCTTTGTTTGTCCTAAGCGGGAGGTACCATAAATAGAGGTACCAGTGAGAAAGAAAATAAAGGCTCACCAATATGGTCATTACAATGCCTTGTGTTGTTGATTTACATCACAGAAAGCATCCAGCAACAGATACAACCGTACACCATGTAAACAGATTTACTTCCAAGCTTGAGTAAGTATAATCTTCAGGGTCTGTATCCCCAGGAAAGTCTTAAACTTCATTTACCCGTTTCAAGGCCTTGAAAAGCCTTCAATTTAACCCATTTTGGGTAAATAGTCTTGAAAAGCTTTAATTCCATTAAACTGTTCCCACTGATCTAAATTAGTTTGAAATCGCCATTGTTTTTCCTGAAATCCAAATGAAAATAGTCTTGAATTCCTATAAAGAAACAACCTTGAAATAGCCTTGAATTCCATATTTTCACACGTGTACGAACCCTGAAACTTACAAACCCACCAGCACTTATCAAGAATGGTTATATCTCATTGGGTCTGCGCGTAAGCTGGCATGAGTGTGCTCCGAGAGACCTCTGTTTTAGCCTGATCCCCTGGCCTTTGTTTCAACAGGTTGCCACTGTGGTCGTTTCAAAGGCCAGGCACCGAGGTGCCTGAGTTTTCTGCTATTATCACCCACTTTGTTTGCCGCCATCAAAACAATGTCATTAGCAAAATGCACAGAGAAAGTAATTTATAATACAATATATATTACTTGGTTATGTTGCAAATATGTCAAGGAATTATTCTGGATTCTGATTTCATTCAGAATATATTGTGAAAGCAACATTTAATGGGATGATCTGAGTCCAAATTGTATAATTTGATTTCTTGGAAAAGAATCCACTCCCCTTCACGTACAGTGTCAAATTTTCAAAACCAAAACAATAATCTAAATTTGATTCTACATATCTATCTTAGATACTGATGCACTTATTAAGCATTTGTTGCCACATAGCAGGGAATAGTGAGGCAATTGAACAAATCATTTTACTGCAGAATGCTATGGTGTCAGAGATTTGGCAAGCTTGCCAAAATTAACTTAGCATGGTTGCCCTTAAAATATCTCAAAAGTTAGCCACTTAAAATAAAAGTTACTTCAAGCTAAAGTAAGGTATATTATAATGAACCTAATCTATTTATCTCAGAAAATTTCTGAAACTCAAAACCATCGGACTATTCAACTTTAAACAATGCAATAGACACTAACATGTTGAGATCTTATTTTCTTAATGACAGTAGATGACATATTGTATGAAATAAGTTATGTTAGTTTTAGCAAATTCATATCAATGAGTGATGTTAGGAGTATTTCTCAGAGGCATAACTGCAGTGGCTTATGTTGTTACTCCCACGACAATGTCTCCAGGACAGGTTCCTAAGCAACCAATTAGAATAAGTTAACTAGCGGTATTTTACACACTAGAATCTTTATAGGAAATATAACCCTAACTTCTGTGTGTGGAGGCCGGAAAGCACTAATGTATGATATTACTCAAGCGATGATCCGCTTACTGTATCTGCTTACTATATCTGTTCCAAGAAATATCAACCCCACAGAAATTAAGTGTGGTAAAGTCTAGTAGGGAGGGGTGGCTGGCTCCTCCTGCTGTGCTGTCTCCAGGTCATCTGCCTGCCACACCCCCTGCCCAGCTCTTTTATTCAGATGGAAAACATTCAAAATACAGGTACACAGTTGCTGGGAGTCTCCTCAGTCAGAGAGTGTCACATGGCATTTCATTGGCTGAACCCCTCCAGTCAGTGGTGGGGGGTGGGGTGGGGGGGCCAACCCACCCACCCCAAGTCAGATACATATTTTTCCATCAAGTTCACCAATTACACTTATATGGGAATATCAACCCTGTTTATATTTACATAACACCTGTGGTCACCAGTCCCTTAGATTGGGACAACTCCAAAATAGTAGGAGTTTCTACATGCCTTACTTTGAGAATTACATATTTTATCATCTTTAGTTCAGCAAACTGCCACCAGGTGGGGCAGGGAGGGCTCACCACACACACACACACTCCTCCTCCCACCTCCAGCCTGACACCTGGCTTTGGCAGGTCCTGCAAACACTCACACACACACAACCCCCATGCATTGTCACCTGTGTGCTAACACTCCCTCAGATACTGGCATCTGTAAGTCATACCATAACAATAACAGGCACACAGAAATTCTTGACTTAATTATTATACAGACTATTTGTCTGGGTGAAGAAACCAGTCTGCATCAACTGTATATGCTGCCCTTAGTTTCAGCATTTACCTCCTTTCATACAATATATAATACCAACAGACTTCAATTCAGGAATACATGTAAATAAACCAATGCAGTAATAATTTTCCAGAGTTCTTATCTCCAGTGGTTATATTTGATGTAGAACCTTAGAACACTCTGATATTAATTATCACTTCACTTAATATTCATAATCTACCATGGTTTCACAACTTGGTTTGAATATTATGCATATGTATTTAGCAACATGATAGAACGAATTAGGTATTATTAGAGAGGTTTTATAGTGGTACTTATATAATTTGAATATTATTATAATGACTTTATAGAAATAACTGGATGATTTAAATATGATCAAAACAGTTTTCTTAATGCTTTACATGTGAGTTTTATGAAAAGGAGATATTTTAGAATTTATTTAAACTATTATTTATTTATGAACCGGACCTAAAAAGTCGGAATATTTTACAAAGTGTTGCGAAGCTGGGTTGATATATCCACATCATTTTGGCATCTAATATCATAAATATATTATATAGGATGATAACTATAAATGCTCATCTATCATAGCCCCTAATTTCAAAATCTGTTTGTGCAGCAGTTATAGATAGTCATAAAAACATTGTTTTTTAAACCTTTTGAACACTATCCGCCACCAGCCACCTCTGCGCAGGACCCATGTGGAGGCACACAGACGGCACCTAGCAGAAAACATGGGAACTGAAACCCGACTACCTCTGTTTATACTAAGTCCAGGGTACCAGGCTACCTCTGCAGAATCCAGGTTGAGGCACCAGTAGGTCTACGTCACCTAGAGCCCATGAGGGGAACTGGAAGTGGACTGGATCTTGGAAGCCCCACAACAGCAGGAATAATGTTGTGTAGTTGGGTCACTCTCCTGAAAACTGGCCAGAAGTGTCACATGGAGAGTTAAAATTTAATATTTTAATTTTTTACATTTTTTGATTGCAAATGAAAGCTGGAATTCTCCCCTTTACAGCTATGTAAAATATAAATTGATGAGATAAAAAATAAAGGTGTAGTCCATGAATAAGATATCTCTTATGGCAGTATAACATGTGTGTCACACGTGTAACACATGTTTAGGACACCACACAGTCTGCTTAATGAATATCTAATCAGAATTAAATAATATCATACTTAGAAGCATATTAATCATGGCATAATATACAGAAATATCTAGTGCTTATATTGATAACAAAAAGTAATTCCCAGCCATGCTTTATTCACTGAATAATTAGTGTACAATATTTGTGTGGCATCCAGACACCACGGTTACACGTGTGACGATAATTTGTAATGTTATTTCTGAAGACATTAAATTTTATTTTTGTTAAATTTAAGCATGCATACATGTTAATAAATACTTCCTCTTTGATTTGGGAACTGTTTTGTTTGATATATCAATGCAATACAAGATGTTAATAAGGATTCAAAAACGTCCCATATGTCATGTTACAAATGGCTGACTGTAAAATGGGTTTTTTTGGTACAAAAACAGTTCATAACTAAAAAGACCAAAGTTACACACAGTTTTATTTTATTTCCCTTATTTCTTTCATCAAATCTGAACATGAATATGAACAGTATAAGGAAAAAAATAAGTAGGAAGGTTTTTATTGATGTTTTAAAATTCCATCTCATGCTGACCAGTTTTCAGGAGAGTGACCCAGTTACATGGCTGACGCAGGTGCTGTTTTTGCCGTCTCTCCATTGCCAATAGCGGATCGATTAGATGGCAACCCAGATTCAGTTCAAGGTAGGCTTGATTGCGCCTGTGATGTGAGGGAATAACTGGCAGCATGCCAACATTTTTGCAAGTGTGCACAGAGTGAGTGTGTGTGGGAAGGTTGGGCTGGATGTATTGGGCGGTGAAAAAGCTAAGCTGAAGCCGAGAAATGTGATTTCGTTGAGATCCATTTTGAAGGGCAGTTGACAACATGGCTTGGTGGTCTAGGAGCATGATTCTTGCTTAGGGTGCGAGAGCTCCCGGTGTAAAGATTTCAAATTCCCCCCATATTCAGGTTCCCCCCTGGGAACTTGAAAACGTTTTCAAATTCCTCCCAGGGGAATTTGAAAACGTTTTCAAATTCCCTCCCTCGTTTTAACTTTCCCTCCCCCCCCCCCCATTTTTGGGGAATTTTCTTTATTTTTGTTATTTTTCATGACAAATATTATAATATACAGAGAATAGCATAATGGAAATTATTACTAGTACAATCAAACATATTTAACCACAAATGACACAAAAAGTCTCCAAGATGGTTAAGAACAAAATATTATAGGTCTGAAATGTAAAACGTTTTTTAAAGTTTTTTAAACAATTTTAAATTCCCGGAGGGGGGAATTTGAAAATAGGGGGGAGGAATCTGAAAACTGTTTTTAAGTTCCCCCCCAGGAATCTCCAAACGTTTTTAATTTCCCCGGAGGGAAGTTAAAAATGTTTTCAGATTCCCGGGGGGGAACTTGGGAAGGGGGGGGGGAAAGTTGAAATCGTTACACCGGGTTCAACTCTTGGACAATCTCTTTCCTTTAGCCTTGGTGTGGCTATGATTTCTGTGATGCCCAGTGTACGCTTCCATACTTTTATACTTCTTCTGCCAGCAGTGGATTACAGAGCCTCTTGTTCTGTGTTGCTTTAAATCTGCATAGTCTGATGAAAACATCAAATTTTCAAAACAAAATCAATTATCAAGATTTGATTCTACATATCTAACTTAGATACTAGTACACTGATTAAGCATTTGTGGCCACATAGAAGGGAAGAGTGAGGTAATTTAGTAGAATCTGTTACTGCAGAAGCCTATGGTATCAGAGTTTTGTCATGCTTGTCAAATTAATTTGGGATATTTTTTTTTTTCTTTTGGGTGGTAAATATGTTTAGTCTGCTGAATAAGTCTTTTGTCAGTGCCGAAGCACTGGTCTTCCAGCCATTTTTCAATTCAGGGTTATTTACACAAAAGGTATATAGAATAAGGCATACAATACCTGTTGAATACACAAATATCTCAAAAGTTAGCCATTTAAAATAAAATTTACTTCAAACTAAAGTAAGATAGAGTATAACGATCAAGCTAATATATTTATCCCAGAAAATGACAGAAATCCAAAACCATCGGACTATGCAACTTTAAGCAAGCGGCTGCAGCACCAAGCATAGGGTGGTAGGTTCCCAGGTGGTCTAGTGGTCAGGATTCCACGCTTTCACTATGGCTTCTGGGGTTCTATTCCCCGTTTGGGAATGGTGCTTTTATGACGGACCTTTAAAAAAAAAAAAGGCAGAAAAAAAAAAAGTACCCTTTGGGGGGGGGGGGCATGGAGGGGGGATGGTCTCCTAATTTTACTCGTGAGTCACCCTTGCTGCGGCTGGTGTACGTCCGTTTGATCAGCCAGCCTTGTTGTTCAGTGAAGCACAGCTTTCACCATGGCGGCTGGGGGTTTGATTCCCTGTCTGGGAATGGCGCTTTTATGACGTTCCTTAAAAAATTCAGGGCTGATATGGGTTAGGTTTTTTCATTCTCTCCCAGTTCAGCAATTCTATGTCAATATAAATAAACACGACTCACTGGAACCAGGACGTAAAGGAAAGTTTGTTTTATTTAACGACGGATCTAGAGCACATTGATTTTTATCATTGGCTATTGGATGTCAAACATATGGTCATTCTGACATAATTCTTTGGAGGAAACTCGCTGCCGCCACATAGGCTACTCCTTCCGATAAGCAGGAAGGGGTCTTTTATATGCACTTTCCCACAGACAGGACAGCACATACCACAACCTTTAATGAACCAGTTGTGGACCACTGATTGGAACGGAAAATAACCCAAACTAGCTCTACCGCCTAAGCTACTTCATGCTCCCCTATATAGTTACTCCAGCAGTGCTGTTTCTGTGATAGGGCTGCTATACAACCCTATAGAAAAGGTGTCAGGAAGGCTGGGTTAAGGACATAGCCACATGAATGTGCAATCTATTGTGTTAAATATATTGTTCAAATGCTTATCTGCAAAATTATCTGAAATCATGTAGATTATGCACTCTGATATTCAATTCAAGAACATCCAAAGGCTGATATGCGTTCGTTTTTTTTTTTTAATTCTCTCCTAGTTCAGCAATTCTATGTCAATATAAATAAACACGCACACTGGAACCAGGATGTACACATCTAGTGTACAGTTGATTCATACCAAGGCACTTATTAATCGGATTTAAACAGGGTTGTCATTTACCCGTGCTCTGGGTCGGGCTGGTTTACATGATTTGAAAGATATCAATTTTGTACGTCATTGGTTTGACTCGATCAGGAATCAAACTCCCGACGTTTCACATGGGAAGTCTGTGCTCTACCAATGTGGCCATCGAGTCAGGTGCTGCACAATTAGTTACTTCCAACATATGTTCTTTCACTGCCTCAGGAGGAAGGTTGGGCATGGAAATCCTCTACAAGACATTTACCACAGAGCCTGCTGCACAATTAGTTGAATCCCACACTAGTTCTTTCACGGCGGACCAGACGGGATGGCCGAATGAGTTGAGCGTCCGTCTCCTGTTTTGGGAGATCAGGGGATCTGAACCAATGGGAACATGGGTTTGAACCCTGGTCGAGTGAAACCAATGACTTAAAAATTGATACTTGCCGCTTCCTAGCCAGGCGCTCGGCATTATTAAGATAGGGCAAGGACTGGTTGCCTCACTGTCAGGATAATGTGACTGAGCAGTATATCAGGTCAGGTCAGATGTTGCTAGTATGTAAAACAACAACAAACATCTTTCACGGAGTCATGACCTCGTTTCCCACAGTCACATTATCCTGACACTGTGCTAACCAGTCCTTGTCCTATCCTATTACTGCCGAGCGCCAGGCTAGGTTGCGACAAGTTGTCAAGTATCAATTTCATAAATCATTGGTTTGACTCGGTCAGGATTCGAACTATCTACCTTTCGCATGGGAAGCCTGCGCTCTACCGATTCGACCACCGCGTCCGGTCACCTCATAATGTCATAGGATAGTCATAAACAGAGCTAAGAGGGTTAAAATAACAGATTTGTACATTTTGTTGTAGCTGGCTTCCGCTACCTAATATATGGCTTTTTGTGTCTTTAAAGAGCATTGAATGAAAATGTGTTAGCAATATTCTCGTAAGCCAGCCATGTGAAAAAGGTGAGGAGACCAACCTACCAAAGCTTGTTGCAGTTATTTATAGAGCACATCACCAACATGACAACGTCATTTGAATTCTATTCTGCTAATGGATAGTGAAAGAATATTAATAAATGTTCTAAAATAAAATACACAAAAGTGGTCTTCTAACACAGCTTTCAACCAACTAATCAGACACGTGAAAGATGGCCTTGAACTTGTGTGGATTTTTTTTTCTTTCCTTTTTCTTGAAGATTTATACTGCCTATCATGGATAAGTCTGAATAGACTTGTTTTCACCATTAGACAGTTTGTCGATAGAAAGCCTACACTTTTTCCGACCCAAGGGATTTTTAACCTCCCGCACCACATAGACATGGTATGAGAGCAACTGGCCTTTGATGACGCTGTAAGTTCTACACAGCGGTGTAAATCCAAATTGGCAGAGGATTACAATCTTATTTTAATTAATATATCGAATACTGGCCAAGTTCCTCCGGTTTTGAACTGGTCTTATGTAAATAATAAAGAACAAATAATTGTGGTTTCAATATTATTATTATGATTTTTTTTTTATTGCCCACTTTAAAGAAACCAACAGATGAGGCTACGAAAACTTGTTAAACAAGTGCTCATTTCACAGATCGTCACTGGGTGTGTAAATATCTTTTCCATTCCATACAAGGGAGGAGTAAACTATATACACACGTATATATATACTATGTACAGATAAAAGTTGTAAACCACTGCCTTGTGGTACAGGTCCTTGACAGAACCGAAGGTTAAGGGAGCAAACCCTGAACAGAAAACCATGTCACTGTGGCAGCATTAAGGGCGGTTGATGTATGGAACTCCTAACATCTCCCGACCAGCCACTGCAGGGACAAATAGTTTTGCACCTGTCTGGACATGTTCGTGCCGGCGTGAAACCTCTATTTGCTCCCCGAGAGTGCTGCTGGTAACTTGCAAAAGCCAGCAGCACTTCAACACTTTTGCAGGCAGCTTTCATGAAATGTATACCATCAAGAGAAACCTGAAGCTGAGAGACATTAAGACTAACTCATGGACGCAATTCTCACAGCAGAGAGCTAAATGGAGAGCGGCAGTCAAGTAATGAAAGCAGTCTTTGTCGCATCGCGACCGACAGCATGATGATGATGATGATGACCTGGGTACAGAGGATGGATAACTGGTGTTTTTCCGAGGTACTAGCCTCGAATAGTCATGGGTCAGGGAGAAGGCACAACATCCGGGTCCAGCAATCTTTTACATACTTTATAGGATAACAAATTATTTGAACAATGGATAGTTATTGTGTTTTCGTTTTGGTTCTAGCAAAACATGATAGTTGTGGTATCCATCATCTGTACCCAGGTAAGAGTCGTATAACTATATGATTTTACCTCGGTACTACACCTCTGGCTACTCGTAGCCCAGGGAGACTTTTACGTAATCTAATTTCTTATCCTTTTATACTTTAATGTTGTAACAATACTATTTATATATATAAGTAATTTTTTTTATTTTGTTTCTTACCTGTCTTTAGTTGGTGAGCAGGCGAGTCGCTAGGTCGCTTGGTTTTTATAGTCGTTTGTTGTAATGTTTTGCAAACGATCTAGCCGTCTTCCACCCCACGTGTGCAAGGATTCTCTTTACCAAGATTCCTAATTGTCTTGCCTTGGAAACCATGGCTCCATGTCCATCTTGCGAGTGTTTCTCTCGAGATACTTTCATGCAGCTTAATAAAGCTGCTAACTATTTACATGTACTGTGGACAGTGGGTCCCCTGTGCGATTCGATTTTTGCAATGTCTCTAAATCAAATGTCGCTTCATCCTTATATATTTTTTAGTCCATCCAGTGAAAGTGCCACAATCGTTTGGCCTCTTTGTATCCTGTAACTAGCAGTAAAAGAAAGGCTAATTTAAAGGCTAGTTCCTTCATTGATAAATGTCTATTGCTAGGCCATGACTTGAATAACCTGAATAATATCGACACATCCCAAAAACTATTATATTTCGGTTTGGGTGGGTTTTCCATACACCGATCTGATGAACCAGTATACCAACTGATGCTTCCCAATCGTTTGTCCATCTATTCTTGGTAGAATAAGCAATGATGCACATCTTGCTGCATTTATTGCACAAAATCCTAATCCTTCATCTTCTAGAATTCTTAGAAATCTTAATACTTGAGCTATTGTAGGTTTTAACGGTTTGACTCCTTTGAGAAGCAACGAAGTTCCCATTTCTTTAAATAACTTGTGTATAATTTCACCGTTCCTTTCCTCCAGGCATGTGAAATGTCTTTCTTTCGTTATTTTATCTAAACCAAATTGTTCTTAATGTTTTCTTAAAAAAGGAATGCCAAAAGGGGTGTTGTTGATGCATCAACGTTGACTGTTAGTGATCCTTGATGTTGAAGGTTGTTCCTTTCTCTTGGGAATCTGATCACGTCTTTTGCTGCTGATGTTATTGCCACTAGCCATGATTGTTTTTCCCATGCTGGTACTATGAGTACTGCATGGGTGTGATCCATCTTGATCTTCCTGGCCATTCTGCTGATAATGCTGAATGGAGGGAATATGTAATAGAACTTATTATTCCAAATTAATGAGAATACGTCTACTCTCCAGGCTTCTGGCTCTGGATGCCAAGACACATATTTATGATAATTTTGTGTTATTGCATGATGCAAATAGATCAATATCTGGTTTGCCCCATTTGTGACAAATGTTGTCGAAAATATTCTGATTCAAAGACCATTCTAAATTGTCGTGAAAATGTTGGCTTTTCTTGTCAGCCAAAGTATTTTGGCTGATGGAATATGAGCTACTGTTAGCCATATTTTGTGTTTCTCTGCCCAATCCTAAATGAGTTTAGCTATATAGTTACATGGTTTGGAATGAGTCCCTCCCATATTACGAATGTAAGCCATAGCTGTTGTGTTATCTGTTAAAACTCTTACATGATTTTTAGGCATGTGAATCAAACTACGGAGCCCTAGATAAATGTCTCTAAGCTCTAATACATTGATGTGATCGCCGATTTCATCTTCCATCCATCCATGTCCCTTGCCATGTGTTTGCCCCACTTGAAACTGGTCTCCATTGAACAAGTACTGGAGCTGATCACCAAACATCTTGGTCTTGTCGAATGGCTTGCCCTTAATGGGCTTCGGTGAAAGGAATAATGTATATTCCTTCCCATCATTGTCCGTAATTTTCTTGGACCTAGCCACCTCCGTGCCTGCATCAGTGGAGACCGCCTTGAAGACATTCTCGAATCTTCTGTACGAAAGGAAGTTGCTTTTAGCTTTAAGTAAAGCAAACCCCCCATTCTTGTCGTCACATAGCAATGAGAACTTGTTCTCGGCCATCATTCTGTTTGATATGGGCATGATGGCCGTGAGCGCCGAGAGTACCCCTTTGTGTACTGTATGCAGTGCTGCCTCAAACTTTTTGCACTCCTCGCTGAGCTTCACTTCCAGATCCATTTCTTCAATGACGGATTCTGAGATCCCTTTGATACCCGTGAATTTCTCGGCCATCTTAATGATCACTTCCACTGGCTTGAAAGTATTGAAGTGCCACTGAATAGTTTTCCTCATAAATGTCATTATGTGGATCTTTTTATGCTGTTGCACCTTGCACTTCTTTGTTTCCTTACCACAGGATTTAGCGCATTTTCCCGTGTGCTTGGTGTCTGAGTCAAAGCTTGTTGAAGTCCAGTCTGATGAGGAGTCAGAGGAAGAAGATTTGTGTTTCCTCCTGTTCTTCTTCATCTTCTTCTTGCTCTTCTTCATGAGATGTTTCTTTTTGCGGCCCCTCGTGTACATATTCCCCTCCAATGAGTGTTCTTTCCTCTTATATTTGCGTTTACGCACAGACACAACCACCCTGACTCGTCGTCAGATGAGGCCTGATCTTTGGAAAGGTCCTTCCATTCAGACTTGTCAGAATCTAGCGGGACCGTAGTCCGTTTTTCTTAGAGGCCGCCGCTATTGAAGGTAGCATTTCCTCCATTTTTTGTTGAACAAGTCTAGCCACTTGAACGAGTCTAGCCACTTGTTCATCCAGGTCAGCTGGGACAGGGCCGGTATCATACCCCCCCCACCTCCTCCGAATCTCTTTGTTCTGGTGAGGGCGACCTTTGTACCGGCGGTGTGCGGTCTTCATCGTCACTGAGTGCATGAGATGCCTCTGCCTTAGTCCGCTTCGTAGCCATGGCTCGGAGACTATGACAGTATGAGTAAAAACAAAAACCCATGATTAGGCATTAGAGTTGAATATCACACTGATAATTAGAGTATAATTATACTAGGTGTGTATTTTTTATGGCTTTAAAAAGGTTTTTAACGCAGGCTTGTGGCTAATAGATAGAGTCGCAGGATGACGGTATGGGTAACCAACCGATCCAAACGAGGGGTAGGGACCAGTGTAGCAGTACCCTCCCACACTCTAAGTACCTATAGACTTCTCTCACCTGTGGCTTTTCTTCGCCAACAAGTTGAAGAAAATACTATAGGACTCGGAGGTATGCCTTAACGAGAATAACAATTGGGGAATTTTAAAGAAACCCAGGGAATAAATCCCTAGTGATGTGACTGGATCCTCCCAAACATCTCTCCATTCGGCAACAGGCGGCTTAATTAATAACCAAACAATGGATGCATTGTTCTAACGATCATGTCAAATACGATCGAAACTAAGCTGTAAAACAGTGAAAATTTATCAAAAAGTTCCGAAAAACTTAGTATGTGAATGCTAACATGAACTGAACCAATGTACCGAGCTTGAAAGATACTAACCTGTCTGGTTTTGTAGTAAATGTAGAAAAATTGCTGGAGTTGCTCACAAACATCCCCCTTCTGTGAGCTGATTATGCTAATTGCTGGACCCGGATGTGCTTCCTTCTCCCTGGGCTACGAGTAGCCAGAGGCATAGTACCGAGGTAAAATATATATATGATCAACAATTTATCCAATAGAGATGTATCAATTATTTACCCAAATGCGATAGACATTGGCCTACATCCGGTGGAGCCGAGGAGGCCGCAGGTAGCACCACCAGTACAGTGTTGGGTCTTACTGAGTATAACAATAATGATAATAATTCTATTACGTATCTTTACACTTGCATAATTCGTTATACATCACACATATACAAAAACGACAATTTAGCCAATGCATTTATTATAAATATATAATATAATCAGAGACTGACACTGGTCGCAAGGAGCGGGTAGTGAAGTGGGTAATCAGTGTTGGCATCACCGGTAGCTTTAGGGAATAATTAGAATCAATGGTATTTACATATCTCTCTCCCTCATGATCAGACGGGATGGTCGAATGAGTTAGAGCGTCCGTCTCCCGTGTTGGTAGATCGTGGGTTCGAACCCTGGTCGAGTCAAACCAATGACTTAAAAATTGATACTTGTTTCTTCCTAGCCTGGTGCTCGGCATTATTAGGATAGGGCAAGGACTGGTTGGCTCAGTGTCAGGATGTGACTGAGTGGGATATCAGGTCATGGTGCTGACGGCCTGGTCTTTCAGTGGGGCAGCACTATAAAGTCGCCATGAGTGCGCACTGTCACAAGTCGGTACCCGTCCTGATATGACCTTAGATGTTGCTAGGACGTAAAACAACAAACAAACTGTAGTTATCTCAGAAAATGGCAAAACCTTAAAACCATTGGACTATGTAACATTAAATTTGCATAGTCCGATTGTCTTGAGTTTCTGTCCTTTTAAAAAAAAAACCAGCAGTAAAAGGTTCTATTAAATTGACTTATTATTCCCTTATATATGGCAACAAATGCTTAATGAGTGCACCAGTACCTAAGTTGGAGATGTAGAATCAAATCGAGATAAGCGTCTTGGTTTCATAAATCTGATGCCTTCATCGGACTACACAAATTAAGTTTAATTCACTTCACATCGAAAACCCACTGCCACCCCAACTGGCCGCAAGGACAAAGGCTCCACATCATCGAGTACATGAATGCTACACCGCCGGCGACTGTCTGAGATCATGGTCTGGGTTCGTTTTGAAATGCCGGTCAAGCTCGCTGGGGAAGCGGAACTTCTTGGCGCATGCCTGACAGCTGTGCCGGAAGGCTGCCTCACGCTCCTGTCGCGACTGATGGCTGTGTTTGTTGCGTGTATGGTTGTGCAGTGATGAATGGTGCGTGAAGGCATTGCCACAGACTCCACACACGTAAGGCTTCTTCCCGAGGTGACTGTTCAGGTGTTCATACAAGCTGTTGCGGATCTTGAACAAGTTGCCACATAGGCGGCACTTATACTTGTAGAGCCCTTGCTCGGTTTGCAGATTCACCTCCGTGAAGTAATCGGCGATGTGGGTGGTGACTGAGGACATTATATCTTCTCCCGATGGCTGCCGGAGCGGCAGGAGACTACCTTCCACCAAGTGTCGCAGGTTGTCATGACAACCAGAAAGGTTCGGGTAAACAAAATCACCAGGAAACTGCGGCTGGCTGTTGAGCGCAGTAACTGATGCTTCATGGTGGGCCTTAAGCAGTCGATCATTGGACGAAGTTGTCATGTTTTTTTCCGGTGGGAACAAGTGCAGCTCCTCAGGAGTCCTCATCTCGGACACTGGTGCTGAGTTTGACAACCGAGGCCCAGATGAGGCAAGTGAAGGGAGCAGCGCCCCATTTGGCAATGGCGGTCCCAAACAAGTCAATGCCGAGAGCACCTGAGGCGAAGAGTCGCTGGTATGTGTGGGAGAGTTGCACAGGAAAAGTGAGGGAGCACCAGTGCCACTACCATCACATGGCTCCAGAATCACACCACACGAGCTCTCAAGAAATTTCTGCGGTGAGAACTTAACATCCTTGTGTCGCCAGGTGAAGTGCTGCTTCAGCGACTGCAGATTCATGAACTTCTCACGGCAGAGGTCGCACTGATAATCAGACGTCATCTGGCTGTCGTGTTGCTGCTTGATATGTGCACACAGGATGGCTAGATGTGTGAATGAGTCACCACAGTGCTTGCACACGTGTGGTCGGTTACCCATGTGCTTATTGATGTGGTCCTTCAGTGTATGTTTGAAGTTATATGTCTTTTCACAGAAAGGACACTGGAACATGCCATCAGCAGAGCGCAGCAGACTGTGTGGCGACGGCATCCGCAGATGTGAACTGACTGCATGTTGTTGGTAAGTAAATGCCTTACTGAGTTCAGAGCTGCTTGGGAAGGCAGTTGCCAAAGGTGATCCCAGCTGAGTAATATGCGCAAGCATCTCCAGTGTAGGCCTGTTGAGTCCTGTGGCAATGCCTGCAGCAACTGTCTGTGGCACTTGAACTGAAGAAGATGAAGTTGTCGATGACGATGAAGATGTTGATACTGATGATGTTGACGAAGCTGATGTTGATGACGATGTTGGTGGTGGTAATGAAACCTGCTGAAGACTGAGATGATTCACAGATGGCGGTGGGTTATTTTGCCAGCGGTTTGTGCTGCCAGGTTCAGCAGTGACCTGTGACAGACTAAGCGTGTGGATTAGGTCTGCAGTAGTGGTAGCTGGTGTAATATTGCCTCCCAAAACCATGTCACCTTGTGGACATGGTAGCGAACTCACCATTTCGACTGGGTTCCCCGCCTCCCCTTCATGATGACCACCGTCATTCTTTTCAGTTTCAAATTGTCGCAAGAAGTTCTTCATGTCAAGAATCCCTTCTGCCTCCTTATCACCCATGATTGCACGTCTTCCTTCAGTCTCTACCAATTCTTGTTTCAGATTTTCCAGGCCATTTGATGCAAAGGTTGTCATGCCCTCAACATCCATTGGTCTCGATGGTAAATCTAGCTCTGTGTGTGTACTGCACAGCCCTTGGGTAGCAATCCTCAACTGCAAACTATCAGGTTCATGCATCGACACTGCAGGGTATTGCGAATCAACATGGCATGGACAGCAAGACCCTAATGGCTGCTTCGACAGGTGACAAACATGTGGCCTACTGAGTTGTTCGCGATGTCCACGCCGCATGTGTCGACACATACTCCCTAAATGTGTGAATGGTCTCAGACAGAAGCGACACACATGTGACCGTCGGCCCATATGCACATTCATGTGATCCCTCAGCATAGGCTTAAATCTATACGCTTTCGGACAAAATGGACATTGATACCTCCCCTTACAGATATTTGCCGCCTTCTTATTAACATTACCAGTTTTGGGGGTTTCATCTTCTGCTGCATCTTCTTTGCTGCCAGCAGTTTCTTCGATACTGTTCCGATTATGCTTTCGGTTGGCAGCCTGGTCCTTGTCCAAGAGTGGCAGCTTCTCAGAGCTGCCAGCGCCTGCCAATTGGTGGCCAATTTGCTCAGTGATCTGTGTGATGAGGACTGAGGATCGGTCAGACACGACACACACGGTACCCTCAATCCTCAACTCTTCCACATAGAAAGCCTCTTGCCGGCACAAATCGATGATGGCATCCGTCAGCCGCAAACGCAAGTCATGGTGCTTTGGGATGAGACTCGATATTCTGGAGCAGATGAAAATAAAATCAGTGTAACCTCACCCTACATTAAATCTTATTACAACTTTACCAAATGAATACAGAAGATAACTTCTGCATACATTCTTATAATTCTAAATACCATGAAAATATTCGCATCAATCTGACTAATATTGATTAGTCATATGACACTATTGTTGCCATATTGCTGTGGAACTAGTAGGTAACTATCAGAATTCCATTGTGGTATATGCTGCAGTGTGTATTCAACATCTATTCAGAATATTGTTAGTTTATCTTATATATGGTACCTTATTCTATATACCATTTTTGTGTAAATAATAACAAATTGAAAAGTGTCTGGAAGACCAGTGCTTCGGCACTGACAAAAGACCTTATTCAGCAAAATAAACATAGGCCTATTTACCAAAACAAAAAACTAAAATTATTAGTGCAGTACTTCAGTAGTATTAACTAGTCTTAAGCAACAATACAAATTTATGATTGTCCTTTTGATCACACAAATTCGAGTCAGGCGGGCGATTTTTATTTTATTTTTTTTCTCAGTATTCCACTGGTCTCTTCGCCCTCCCACCTCCATTCTCTCTGCCACCTGACTGCTGACACTCACTGTCTCACATTCCCTCCTTCCTCCCTCTCCCACACTCTGACAGTGACACCCTCCCTCTCCCAACCTCCTTTATTCTCGACCCTGCTTCCTCACTATCAGTCCTCAAATGACAAATCCCTCCTTCATTCCTTGCTAGGACGTAAAACAACAACAACAAACAAACAAATTCCTCTCTCCCCTACTACTACTAGGCTACTGTCCGTACTGAGGATACTCGCTACTGCAGTACTGTAACTGTAACTGGCTACTGCCTACTCAGCCTCAGGCTGCCCCAGCCCAGACGAGACGTACTTGATTCACATGATTCGTATGCAATTAGTATAGGCTTATTTTTAAAGTTCTTACTTTTGTATTGGGTCCATGATTCGTAGAAAACCACCGATTGTAGTTGAAATCGACAACAAATTATTTAAAGCATGAAAATTTGCTGTAGACAGTAGATCATCATGTATTTGGGGTGAAAAAGTCAATTGTCGTCACCATCTTGGTATTTTCCTCTGTTTCGGAAAATATTTTCCAATTTAAAATATTTGTTCATTTCTGAAATTCTGAATTAATATTTGTATTCTCCCAATATCATGTATCCGCAAATATTGTTGAATTGCTAATGTATGTAGTTTTGAATTATAACGGACCAAACACAGGAACAGATACGAAGCCATAGTTTTGTACGGGACATTATTCTTGAAGTTCGATTTTACTGAAGCTGGTTCCGATAGTAAGCGTTTAGTTTGCAATGCACCGTCGAAAAGCACCCGCCTGAAGTTGGGGCCAACTTTTACTAGTAGTAGTACACACAAGCAACAACTGTACTGGTCATACCATTACCAACTCATTGAAAACGTCAAGGTAATATGAGGTTATTAACACTACTTTTACTTCATGATCCTTGGGTTTGCACATGATCATGTTCAAATTCATGCACATGTCTGTTTGCATGTATCGGCAAACTCAATGCATTGTCAATGGCTGTGAGCAATCTAAAATGTGAAATATCTCTAAAACCACACCACTTAGAAACAAACTGCTTGGAACACTTATAGAAAACATATTCACCAAACAGATTATATTAAATTTATACGGTAAGGGTTCTGCATTTCTAGGAATTTTGAATAAAACTGACGTTTTGCACTGCGCGTATCGGCAAATTCAATGGAAGTGTGCATTCGTTCTGCAGCCAAGCTGCGCCTCCTGCCTCACGTGACACTCAATGATTTCTATTTTTAGTCAAGGGGCGGATAATCTCTAGCCAGAGATTATATTCACTCAACCCACTTATCTGCCCTTTTAAAATATTTGTTCTAGCTGTAATTGCAATTTAGCTTTCGACATTCTCAGACTGATTGCCAGCTTTTTTACCAGTCACTGACCACATACTACAATGGCATGCTCAATAAGGAATGTTTCAAGCAGTCGTTAAATATCTTGAAAGTCTTTGAATTTGTAGATACAATTTAATCAATTCTTTGATTTACCATTAAAGATTTCTAAACGTCTACCATGAAACGTCTTGAAAGCTATCCGGAGTTCTTGAATATTTGTAAAGGACATAATTTTAGTTTGAACTTTGCTTGAGTTGAAGTTGACCCATAAATTGATTGTACGTTGTAAAAAAAATCAATAAGTTATTCCCGTTCCTAATCGAATAGAGTCCAATACAAGATATTGTTCGGACATTCCGTTCCTAACTTATGGACAGTATAAATACAGCCTCAATAAAAGAGAGAAAAAAACACAAAAAACTTGGTCCCAATCAATGAAAGGCGAATTTCTAGTTGTTCAACCACTGCTTATTATGTGTTGCGGTAGCTTTTTTTAAATGTATTTATACTTAGCACTTCCCTATGGTTGTCACAATGCGAATGTCCGTTCTGTATGTAATCTTGTGCACATACCTTTTCTAGAACCATTTACTATCTATTGTTTATCTACCACTCTGCTATCCCCCATGGATTATAAAAATATTAAAACACCCAATCCTGACAGGGTAGGACAATGAGGGTTGCCCGGGGCACCTAGTGTACTCGGTCGGGCAGGTGAAGTTCTCAGTTACCTGCCTGAATGGGCAAGTCATTATTTTTCTGATCTGCAGTAGCAAATTTCA
Organism: Branchipolynoe longqiensis; assembly: GCA_030323885.1. NCBI lineage: Eukaryota > Metazoa > Annelida > Polychaeta > Phyllodocida > Polynoidae > Branchipolynoe > Branchipolynoe longqiensis. Next base: position 74,885,795 of record CM059199.1, on the reverse strand, counting down.
GTTTCAATTGGCTGGCTTGGGCACGTAATTTTGCCACTCAGGCTAGTAGAAAATTCAGTCACTTGCCCTGTTGGACAAGTGGAGAAAAGAGTTACTGTCCTACCCTGTATGCACATATTCTAATTAGTTTCTTCAAATATTTTTCTTTCAGTCCCCCTGCGATACGAATGTCGCTGCTCGGCCTGCTTGGTGCCTTGCTTGGCCTCGGTTTCGCTGTGGCTGGGAAACAGGCACCAAACATTGTGCTCATCATCGCCGACGATTTGGTAAGAGTTACCGATGTTTTTTATCATGGGATTCGAACCTATGGCTACCCTGGTCGAGTCACACCAATGACTTAAAAATGGATACTTGTCGCTTCCTATCCAGGTGTTTGGCATTATTAGGATAGGGCACGGACTGGTTAACTCAGTGTCTGGATAATGTGAATGAGTGGGATATCAGGTCATGGTGCTGGCTGCTTGGTTTACCAGTGGGGCAGCACTATAACCATGAGTGCACACTGTCATAAGTCGGCGCCCATCCTGATATGAACTTAGATGTTGCCAGGACATAAAACTTTAACAACTAACCAACAGATGGTTTTCTAGCAATAGTAAAAATAACACAGAATATAATATGTTCTAAATTTGATTTATTAACCTATTTAAAAATATTCTTCGACATGTAGGGTGTGGGACTCGAGCATATCTGGTTCAAACCCTTGCTCAGTTAAACCAATGACTTAAAAATGTGTGTTTGTTGCTGGGACTCGGCATTACTAGGATAAAGCAGGGAGTAGTGGAGTGAAGAAGACCAATTGTCCATGATTGAAATTTGCCCTGCTTAAATCAACTAATTAACAGACAAAATTCCTACCCTGGCTATCAGGACTGCTGGTCAGTTTCCCGTGATTGGAAAGTGCGTACTACTACTACTAGGAACGCGCATTTATTGAACGTTGTCAAACCCATGCCTTTTGCACAAGTATGGAAGATATTAATTTTGCATAATATCCTTTCTTTGGTCCTTCTTTTGAGTTCCACTTGTCATAGGTTCAAATTCATGTAAGGCGGAAAACTGTAACGCCTATTATTGAAGCTTTCTGCGTTGAAAACCTATTTGAACAAACAAACAAAAGACCCAAGAAATCGAAGGTCCTAGTGTTTGGCAGTGGGAAAATCAACTATGGCAATGAGGAGCCAATAAGTTTGGCAGGAAAAGTTCTTGATTATCAGACCAACTACAGATATCTAGGGATGAATCTTGATAGGAAACTAAACTATAATGATAACATAAAAGAAGTTATCAAGAAGGTAAACCACAAAATCTGGATATTAGTGAATACATGGTACTACCATACTTCGACTATGGTGATGTAGTATTTATGGGGGGTAACAAAAATATGTTGGATAAACTACAAAGACTACAAAATAGATCACTTAAGATATGTCTGAAGGTGGAACATAGACACTCAACTGATGATCTCCATAGGAAAGCAAGAGTCAACACACTAAATGACAGGAGAAAAACACATCTCAAAATAACAGCATTCAGAGAGACCATGAAGCCTGGGAGGGTGCAGGTAACAAAAAAGGCAACAAGAGGCAGTGATGGCCCCATCATCATCATCATCATGCTGTCGGTCGCGATGCGACAAAGACTGCTTTCATTACTTGACTGCCGCTCTCCATTTAGCTCTCTGCTATGAGAGTTGCGTCCATGAGTCGGTCTTAATGTCTCTCAGCTTCAGACATTTCATGAAAGCTGCCTGCAAAAGTGTTGAAGTGCTGCTGGCTTTTGCAAGTTACCAGCGGCACTCTCTCGGGGAGCAAATAGAGGTTTCACACCGGCAAGAACATGTCAAGACAGGCGCAAAACTATTTGTCCCTGCAGTGGCTGGTCGGGAGATGTTGGGAGTTCCATACATCAACCGCCCTTAATGCTACCACAGTGACATGCTTTTCTGTTTAGGGTTTGCTCCCTTAGCCTTCGGTTCTGTCAAGAACCTGTACCACAAGGCAGTGGTTTACAACTCTGCAAGGCAGGGGCGTCAAACTCCCTGAGGTATTGCTATACCTGCATACCAGACTGATAATAAACAGAGCCAAAAATAGATCATATCAGAGGAGTACCGAGTACATGAAGGCAAGGGAACGGGATACACTGGGAATACAAGAAAGAAGTACAGGGACAATAGAAACATATAAAAAATTAATCGAAAAAGAACTAAATGCACTGCTAGACTAACGACAACAACAAATACAATGAATTACAAAACAAAAAGAAAGATAGATAAATAAATAAATAGGAAATACACTTTTAATTGAAGTCTTAGAGGGCACACATGCTAGGTATGATACATACAGGAGGTAAACTTTAAACTTGAAATGAAAAAACTAATGACCACTAACACAGCACGGTGAAGAAAGTCAGAGAAAGTAACTAACTATTGGTAATCAAACAACTATCTGATTGTAGAATGAACAAACTCACAGAGGTTTGGAGGATGTGGGAGAATGCTTATAAATAAACAGAGAAAGAATGCATGCAGTAGATAGCTACACAACAACTGAAAGTGATCAAAACAAGGGGAGTCACAAGACTATTATTGTCTAGCGGTGAAAACAAGTTATTAGACTTAACCGTTATGGACGGCATAAATACACCCATCACAACAACAAAATGTGTTGGGGTACTTTAAATTGATAAAAGTCTTTAAAACGTTTTAGAAATTTGCATTGAACGGTCCTGGGATTTTATGCCAAAGTGGGTATGAAACGTGGGTGACGGTGAGTTGAGTTTAATTAACCACAAACATGCAGTCAGGTAATTCTATGGCTTCGCCAAGGGCTGATCGTCCAGCCGAGCAATCAGTTACATTTGTTTTGTTTTTTGTACATATGCTTATTTTGGTGAATAAGTCTTTTGTGAGTGCCGAAGCACTGGTCTTCCAGCCATTTTTCGATTCAGGGTTATTTACACAAAATGGTATATAGAAATAGGTATACGATAACTGTTGAATACACAGTTTGCAGCATATCACAATGGAATTCTGTAACCCAAAAGTTCCATAGCAGTGGAATGAGGAAGACCAGTCGTCTATGACTGAAATTTCCCCTGCTTAAACAACTAATGGACCAAAAAAAAAATTTAAAAATTAAAATAAAATAGCAACAGGAGTGTCCTATAACTAGGTCAATATTATTAGTCAGATCAATACGAGTAATTTACATGGTATTTAGAATGTACGGTCTGTTCAGGTGGAGTTAGGCAAGCAGTATATGAAGGTCAGTTTGTTAGAAATATGTTAGTGTTACTCTAGCATGGTTAGTTATGAGTTTATGAATTATGCTGGTGGGATGTTGATGTTAGTAATACACTGGATCAGCTGTGCCCAGTGAAGCAGTGAGACCAATCCCAGTGCCCTCAAATTTAAAGTTCATACTGATATAAATGTGAAATACATTGTTACAACAAATCTTCAATTGAAATCTTTGCTTACTGTCAGATATGCCCCTGTATGTATGCATATATATATATATATGTATATTGTAAGCATTTCACATTCATTTATACATATGACTAGAGGAAATTGATGTCAAAGTTATACGATAGTGACTTCATGAGTGGCCTTTGCCTCATTTGTTTCTATTTTAGGAGACATTCGCGGCTGTAATTGTCATACTTATACAAAGTATATTGTTAAAACAAATCAACAATTCATAGTTTTTGGAGGTTTTTCTCACCATGGAATCAGATATGCCCTTGTTTACATACATGCAAGCATTTGACACATTGTCGCATGACAAGTTGGTTGGTTATTGGAGTTTTGCGGTCTATCAACATCCAAGGTAATATCAGGAGTGGTACCGACTTGTGATAGTGTTCACTCATGGCGACTTCATAATTCTGCCCCACTGGGAGACCAGGCCGCTGGCACCATGACCCGATATCCCCTACGCCCGTCCTGATATGACCTTAGATGTTGCTAGGACGTAAAACAACAAATCACTGGGAGACCAGGCCACTGGCACCATGACCGGAATCCCCTACGTCCGTCCTGATATGACCTTATATGTTGCTAGGACGTAAAACAACAAACCAACCCGATATCCCTCTCAATCACATTATCCTGACACTGAGCTAACCACCCTTTGACCTATCCTAATAATGCCGATCGCCAGTCTAGGAAGCGACAAGTATTAATTGTGTACGTCATTGGTTTGACTCTACTCGGAATCGAACTCCCGATCTCCCGCATGGGAGGCTTGCGCGGCTTGCGCTCTACCGAATCGGCCACCGCGTCCCCGGTTCCCCGGACATGTGACATCAAAATTACATAGCAAAGTGATAACATGATGGATCCTCCTTTATTTTTTAAAGTGTACCTATTTTAGAACAAGTCTGCAGTTGAAAATTGTGGCGTTCTCTGTGGCGGAGTGGTTAGAGTGTCTGACTTTTTTCTAGGTCAGACTCCTAATCTGAGGGTCAGCGGTTCGATTCCCCGTGCCCCCAGCTCTGCCAATTTGGATTTCCACCGCTGTGTATAACTTACAGCGTCATCAAAGGCCGGTTGCTCTCATACCATGTCTATGTGGTGTGGGAGGTTAAAAATCCCTTGGGTCGGTAAAAGTGTAGGCTCGGGCTTTCTATCGACCAGCAGTGGAATGAGGAAGACCAGTCGTCTATGACTGAAATTTCCCCTGCTTAAACAACTAATGGACCAAAAAAAAAATAATCAGCTGTCCGTTCTCTCTCCCCCCGCCCTGCACGTCGCCCCGTAGGGCTGGAACGATGTGAGCTTCCACGGCTCTCGGCAGATCCCGACACCCAACCTGGATGCACTGGCCCGTGACGGCATCACCCTGAACAACTACTATGTGCAGTCCATCTGTACCCCCACCAGGTCAGCCCTGCTCACCGGCCGCTATCCGATCCACACCGGTATGTAACACTAACAAGTAACAGACCATTTCCTCCCACCCGCCCTCTGACGGCAGTAGCAAGAACTCGTTCGTCTTCTGGGTGGGAGTTCAGTACTAATGCATTGGGTAGCATCCAAAGCAACCATAAGCTAATTTGATAGTATTTTTTCTTTCTTATTTTATTCCTGTTGCGTCATAGCAAGTGTTATTTTTATATTGGGAAAGGCCTACATTGCTTAAATTAATCAGATGGGGGGGATTTCAATCGCGGACAACTGATCTTCCTCATTCCACTGCTCCTTTCCCAATCCTTATAAGGCCACGTGCCAGGCTAGGTGGCGACAAGTATTTGTTTGTCATTGGCTTGATTTGGCCAGGTTTCGAATGAATTGATCTGCCACGTTGGAAGTGGGGCACTCAACTCGGCCATCCCGTCTGATTGTTTGTGTCTAGTAACTCCTGTCGCAATGCTAGTTGGGGAGCGGGACGTGAAGGTGTTGATCATCCGATCGATCCTTCGCAGTGCACACATTTGCAGTTTGGGTTATTTTCTGTTCCAACCAGTGATCCACAACTAGTTCATTGAAGGTTGTAGTATGTGCTTTCCTGTCTGTCGGAAAGTGCATATAAAAGATCCCTTGCTGCTTATCGGAAAGAGTAGTCTATGTGACAGCAGCGGGTTTCCTCTAAAGAAATATGTCAGAATGACCATATGTTCGACGTCCAATAACCGATGATAAAAAATCTCTAGAGGCGTCGTTGAATAGAACACATTCTTTTGGCGATGCTAGCTGTGACTGTTGCTAAGGGGAGTGTACCTGACCGGTGTCACTGTGTTCAGGCTTGCAGCACGATGTGATCGTTGGAGCACAACCATACGGGCTAGGTCTGAACGAGACCATTTTGCCACAGTACCTCAAGAAGCTGAACTATGCCAACCACATTGTGGGAAAGGTAGGACATTGCCATGTTTCGCAATTAAATTTAATCCATGGCAACATACGTCTAAGCTACAGGTTAGTATGAATATAGTCTTGGTTGTCCATCAGTGGCGATAATGAGAGCAACTCATCATTTGTTGGGAACTCGCCTATGGCCGATGAGGCCAATTTGTACTCAGAATGTGCGATGGCATGTTGGAAATGTGTGTGTAGCGGCAGTCGGTTTGGTGGGTGAAGGAGACGATCTTTCCTCTGCTGACGCTTTTGTTTAGCTTGATGTAGATGATCAGTTTCAAACTGTAATGTGGCTCTGCGAATATAAGCCAGCCATGAACTCCTGTCCTTCGGCACTATTTCTCAGGTTTCAGTGTTGAGATTGATTTTCCTGTTCTGTGCCCGCACATGATGTGGATTTAAGTGTAACAGAGTTGCTCTGAGTCAGTTTCAAACTGTAATGTGGCTCTGCGAATAGAAGCCAGCCATGAACTCCTGTCCTTCGGCACTATTTCTCAGGTTTCAGTGTTGAGATTGATTTTCCTGAGACCGCCTTGGTGGACATGGTTTCTGTGCCCGCACATGATGTGGATTTAAGTGTAACAGAGTTGCTCTGAGTTTGTCATACTCTGCCTAATTTATCTGGATCCAGTGGCAAGACATATTGTAGTGACCTATTTACTGAAATCTGACTGTACTCGTATAAAGTTATTCAATGACTTCAAACAGGGAAGGGATATTTGGAGTTTACACAGGTTTATAAGGCATAGTATCAAAGTCATCCTTGTGATACTTCCTTGTGCACCTCTATTGCAGTGAACTGTGTGTTTGTAGCATTCTCTATAGTTACTGACCAGACGGGATGGCCGAATGAGTTGAGCGTCCGTCTCCTGTTTTGGGAGATCGGGGGATCCGAAACCATGAGTTCATGAGTTCAAACCCTGGTCGAGTTAAACCAATGACTTAAGAATTGATACTTTTCGCTTCCTAGCCAGGTGCTATGCATTATTAGGATAGGGCAAGGACTGGTTGGCTCAGTGTCAGGATAATGTGACTGAGTTGGATATCAGGTCATGGTGCTGGTGGCCTGGTCTTCCAGTGGGGCAGCACTATAAAGACCCCATGAGTGCGCCCTGTCGCAAGTCGGTACCTGTCCTGATATGACCTTAGATGCTGCTAGGACGTAAAACAGACTATAATTACTGACCCACAAGTTTATTCATTTCAGCTCTATTTCATAGAGAAAGCCTATCTGACTGTAAATATTCCTTGCCCTATGTCACTCTCCCAGCCGAGCAGGGTCATTCGTGCTGAATGACCCTAATAGCCACCGTTTTGTTTGGGGCCCTAAATAACTCCCAGTGAATATGTATTTTCAAGATTTACAAATTGTGATCAAATGGTAACCATGCCAAAAGTAGCCAGATAGCACACCACACAGCTACGTACAAGCCTATGATATGTAAAGAGAAGTAGGCTAGTCTAGTAGTAAGAGTAGACAAAATAAAACACATATATGCCAAGAAAATCAAAAAAAATTAACATAGATTACTAACCAGACCAACCAACTATCTATCTGCTGAAATGCAGGCAATCAAATACCTTATCAGCAGCTACTGTGTGATAAGATAACACCGACACTACATCTGGCCAGCATCGAAAAAAAGCCTGAATAGCCAGGCTTATATGCTATGGACAGTATAAATACAGCCTCAATAAAAAAATATTTAAAAAGATATTCGGTCATGATAATTGTGGTTAGGTAAAGTTGTCTTGCTCATGTTTCTGCCCCATTAAAGGAATCCGCTATGGGAATGAATGAATAAATGCTTAACGGCATACCAGCAAACTAAGGGCTACCGCTATGGGCCTTTGGAACTAGAGCTGTACCCCCACAAATGCTCTTCAATCACACATTTGTCTTGTTTTTCAGTTTATGTAATCGAATATGTAGAGGGAGAGTGTTGAGGTCTGTAATGTACGAATGAAAAGGTGTGCTTGGAGAGCATTCGTCGGAGTATAGTCCCAGTCTCAGCGGGCTATACCGGGTCCCTATAAGGTGCGGTGTAGTGGTTTTTGTATTTTGTTTGTTTATTCTGCTCATAACGGTTAAGTGCATGCATTTGTTTTTGCCGCTGTGCAGTAGTGGTCATAATCCATATGGATTGATTTCCTTTAAGCTATAATTTCTGTAAACTTGTTTATGGTGTTTCCAATTTGTTTTTGTTTTTGATTATATTTTTGTGCATATTTTGTTTAGCATTGTGTCTCCTATTCGTTTTTGATGTTTTCTGGCTCGCCTACTCTTTATCCCTGATCTATTACTTAGTCCATATTTCTTTATCTATATCTCGCTTTGAACCTTTCTTAATTTTCTTTTAGTGTTTTGGTGTTTCTTAGAGCACTGCTTTGGTTATTCCAAGCTTTTAATGTGTTCATAGCTATTAGGCTTCTGTCAAAGCACCCACAGTTGGATCTTTCTGTTCTTAGCATAGGAACCTCACCAGCTCTAGTGACTTTTCTACTCATTGTTTTGTATTTTTTTACATAGTCAAAAGCTAGTGTGATGGCCCACGGTCTTACACACTGTCATGCACTCAGGGAAGAACGCCAAGATTTAGTTTCAGTACGCTTCAACCTGGTTTATTACAAAACCTCTCTCCTCTCCGCGGCGTCAACAGTCCACTGCCCCGCCCCATAACTCGCCAGGTCCCACATCGCCTCTCTAGCTGGGTGGGGGGTGAGCTAGCCACACGCAGTAGAGGGCAGCCCATCTGGGTCTGCCCGGTGGCTAGCCTGCCGCCACCTAGCGCCGTTCAGTGTAACTGCGTAGGTGTGCGGCGTAGAGTATGCTGCCAGCGCGTGGTAGTGGGGCTCACGTACAGACTACTCCACTAGTATTCTGAGGTGTGTTTCACTTCTAGTTTCAAGCATGCAAATATTAACCTGTTTGTGCAGGTCTATTGTAGGATGTCTATTTTCTAGGCCCATTGTTGGCCCGTTGTTTATGACATGTGTCTTCTCATCTTTTTCTAGTGGCATCTGGGCTTCTTCGAGAAAGAGTATACGCCGACATACCGTGGGTTTGACTCACATTATGGCTACTACAATGGCATGGAGGACTACTACACACACAAGTATTGGGCACGTGTAAGGCACGCTGTATAATAACAAGCCACTACTGTAATATAAGCGCATTCGCCAAGTATTTATTGTCACGTCTCCCATATTGGTATATCGTAGGTTGAGTCAAATCAATGACATACAAATTTATACTTGTCGCTTCCTTACCAGGTGTTCAGCATTATTAGGATAGGGTAAGGAGCAGTAGAATGAGGAAGATCAATTGTCCGCGATTGAAATTTCCGCTGCTTAATCAACTAATTCACACACTCGGACACACAGGCATACAATAAAGACAATGAGGAATAATAACTTTTAAGGTTATTTATTATTTAATAATTAATAGAATTAACTTGGCTGACGTATCAGCGACAACGTGTTTGAGGGCCAGGCACGATGACCCAGACGCCCTGAGCAGTTCAGATCAGTTCAAGCATGTTCAGAGCAACTCGTGACATGACGAGACGGGCGAGATGAGCAGATAGCCACGACAGCGCTCAAACCACTGTAATGTGGGTGGGTGGGTGGGTGATCGATGTGGTGTGTAGCGCAGTCAGGGGTGAAGTGAGGAGCTAGGCGTACTCCAGCGACGAAGAAAACTATAAATAGAACACGTGCCTCGTGTGCAAATTATCCATGTTAGCCTGCAGCCAACATGTTTAATTCACACACTCGGACACACAGGCATACAATAAAGACAATGAGGAATAATAACTTTTAAGGTTATTTATTATTTAATAATTAATAGAATTAACTTGGCTAATGTATCAGCGACAACGTGTTTGAGGGCCAGGCACGATGACCCAGATGCCCTGAGCAGTTCAGATCAGTTCAAGCATGTTCAGAGCAACTCGTGACATGACGAGACAGGCGAGATGAGCAGATAGCCACGACAGGGCTCAAACCACTGTAATGTGGGTGGGTGGGTGATCGATGTGGTGTGTAGCGCAGTCAGGGGTGAAGTGAGGAGCTAGGCGTACTCGAGCGACGAAGAAAACTATAAATAGAACACGTGCCTCGTGTGCAAATTATCCATGTTAGCCTGCAGCCAACATGTTTAATTCACACACTCGGACACACAGGCATACAATAAAGACAATGAGGAATAATAACTTTTAAGGTTATTTATTATTTAATAATTAATAGAATTAACTTGGCTGACGTATCAGCGACAACGTGTTTGAGGGCCAGGCACGATGACCCAGACGCCCTGAGCAGTTCAGATCAGTTCAAGCATGTTCAGAGCAACTCGTGACATGACGAGACGGGCGAGATGAGCAGATAGCCACGACAGCGCTCAAACCACTGTAATGTGGGTGGGTGGGTGGGTGATCGATGTGGTGTGTAGCGCAGTCAGGGGTGAAGTGAGGAGCTAGGCGTACTCGAGCGACGAAGAAAACTATAAATAGAACACGTGCCTCGTGTGCAAATTATCCATGTTAGCCTGCAGCCAACATGAATTCACACACTCGGACACACAGGCATACAATAAAGACAATGAGGAATAATAACTTTTAAGGTTATTTATTATTTAATAATTAATAGAATTAACTTGGCTGACGTATCAGCGACAACGTGTTTGAGGGCCAGGCACGATGACCCAGACGCCCTGAGCAGTTCAGATCAGTTCAAGCATGTTCAGAGCAACTCGTGACATGACGAGACGGGCGAGATGAGCAATAGCCACGACAGCGCTCAAACCACTGTAATGTGGGGTGGGTGGGTGATCGATGTGGTGTGTAGCGCAGTCAGGGGTGAAGTGAGGAGCTAGGCGTACCAGCGACGAAGAAAACTATAAATAGAACACGTGCCTCGTGTGCAAATTATCCATGTTAGCCTGCAGCCAACATGTTTAATTCACACACTCGGACACACAGGCATACAATAAAGACAATGAGGAATAATAACTTTTAAGGTTATTTATTATTTAATAATTAATAGAATTAACTTGGCTGACGTATCAGCGACAACGTGTTTGAGGGCCAGGCACGATGACCCAGACGCCCTGAGCAGTTCAGATCAGTTCAAGCATGTTCAGAGCAACTCGTGACATGACGAGACGGGCGAGATGAGCAGAACGCCACGACAGCGCTCAAACCACTGTAATGTGGGTGGGTGGGTGGGTGATCGATGTGGTGTGTAGCGCAGTCAGGGGTGAAGTGAGGAGCTAGGCGTACTCGAGCGACGAAGAAAACTATAAATAGAACACGTGCCTCGTGTGCAAATTATCCATGTTAGCCTGCAGCCAACATGTTTAATTCACACACTCGGACACACAGGCATACAATAAAGACAATGAGGAATAATAACTTTTAAGGTTATTTATTATTTAATAATTAATAGAATTAACTTGGCTGACGTATCAGCGACAACGTGTTTGAGGGCCAGGCACGATGACCCAGACGCCCTGAGCAGTTCAGATCAGTTCAAGCATGTTCAGAGCAACTCGTGACATGACGAGACGGGCGAGATGAGCAGATAGCCACGACAGCGCTCAAACCACTGTAATGTGGGTGGGTGGGTGGGTGATCGATGTGGTGTGTAGCGCAGTCAGGGGTGAAGTGAGGAGCTAGGCGTACTCCAGCGACGAAGAAAACTATAAATAGAACACGTGCCTCGTGTGCAAATTATCCATGTTAGCCTGCAGCCAACATGTTTAATGTACAACAACAACAACAACAAAATATTGAAAACTTTGGATGCTAGTCCTCTCCCCCCACCTCCACACTGTTTTTAGCATCTTTCTGTGTATTATAATCTGGTATCCCTGGAATTTGGTATTTTTTAACTGGTACAGTGGTAGCAATAAAAGGTGCCGTAGACATCCTAATACAGATGTATAAGCTACCAAACCAGTAGCGGAAAAGTAATAGTTGAGCCTTGTTTGTAACTTAATGGGTGACCACGTGGTAATACAAGATGCCGTAGATCTACTACAGACAACGTATAACCTACCAAACCAGTAGCGCATAAGTAATAGTTGAGCTTCATTTGTAACTTAATGGGTGACCATGTCGTAATACAAGAGGCCATAAACATCCTACTACAGACAACGTATAACCTACCAAATCAGTGGCGGCAAAGTAATAGTTGAGCCTTGTTTGTAACTTAATGGATGACCACGTGGTAATACAAGGTGCCGTAGACATCCTAATACAGATGTATAACCTACTAAACTTATAGCGGAAAAGTAATAGTTGAGCCTTGTTTGTAACTTAATGGGTGGCCACGTGGTAATACAAGGTGCCGTAGACATCCTACTACAGATGTATAACCTAACAAACTAATAGCGGAAAAGTAATAGTTGAGCCTCGTTTGTAACTTAATGGGTGGCTATGTGGGAATACAAGTTGGCAGTAGACATCCTACTACAGACAATGTATAACCTACCAAACCAGTAGCGCATAAGTAATAGTTGAGCTTCATTTGTAACTTAATGGGTGACCATGTTTTTTTTTTTTTTTGTTTTTTTTATTGAGGCTGTATTTATACTGTCCATAGCATATAAGCCCGGGTACCCAGGCTTGTTTTCAATGCTGGCCAGTTGTAGTGTTGGTGTTATCTTACCACACAGTAGCTGCTGATAAGTTATTTGATTGCCTGCATTTCAGTAGCAGATAGATAATTGCTTGGTATGGATAGTAGCCTATGTTAGTTTTTTTGGATTTTCTTGGCATATATGTATCTTATTTTGTTCTACTCTTATTACTAGACTAGCCTACTCCTATTTACATATCATAGGCTTGTACGTACCTGTGTGGTGTGTTATCTGGCTACTCTTGGCATGGTTACTTTCCATTGGGCGTCCCGCTGGTGGGCTGTGACATATCACATGCACCTTTGCAGTGCAGCTTAGTGGGGGTTTCCTAGCTTAATTTGCACAAATATTTTTTGTAAGTTTTTAGGTCAGGAATTTGTCGTTCCTTTACCATGTGGTAATACAAGATGCCTAATACAGATGAATGACCTACCAACCCAGTAATGGAAAAGTAATAGTTGAGTGTCGTTTGTAACTTAATGGATGACCACATGGAAATGCAAGGTGCCCTAGACACTCTGATACACTTTGTTAGCCTACAAATCAGTAGTATGTCATTTCTATTAGCTTTTTTTTCTTTTGGTGATGAACTTATTTGCCCTGCTCATAATGTATAAATTTTGTGTTTTCAAACTGACCCCATTAACTTGCAGTATCCGAACCCGATGACTGACGGATTTGACTTCTGGGTCAACACGACGCTGGATAAATCCGCTGTGGGGCACTACTCGACCGAGCTCTTCACAGAAAAAGCCGAAGCGCTTATCGCAGCCCACAACCCGAAGCAACCGCTCTTCCTTTATCTTGCCCATCAGGTGAGGCTTAGCGTGCTATAAACCGAAAGTTACTTTTCCTTCCGCTCAATGGTCCAATTGCAAATTTTACTTTAGAAACAAAAGTATATTAATTAGATTAGATTAGATTGGAATGTTTGAGTTGTGTGCTCAGACCAAGTCGGAGACTCCACCATCAGGGCCCACATGTAGTAGTGGGCCCTGATGGTGGAGTGAGGATGCTCTGTTCAGTTTTGTATAGAAAAAAAATGTAATTCCACCCCCAAAAAATCCATCTCCAAATATGATTATTTCCCATAACATCGCTATTTATATGTGCCTAGTTTCTATACAGACATAGTTTTTAATTGGTCAACATTTATTCATCAGAACAGCACTGGGCGCGATGGCCTAATCGGTAGAGCGCAGGCCTCGCATGCGGATGGTCAGGAGTTCGGTTCCCGGTCGAGTCAAACCAATGACTATAAAATTGATACTTGTCACGTCCTAGCCTGGCGCTCGGCATTAATAGGATAGGGCAATAACTGGTTAGCTCAGTGTTGGGAGAATGTGACTGAGTGGGATATAGGGTCGTGGTGCCGGTGGCCTGATTTCCCAGTGGAGCAGCACTATAAAGTTTCCATGAGTGCACAGTCACAAACCGGTACATGTCCTGATATGACCGTAGATGTTTCCAGGACGTAAAACTCCACCAACTAACCTATGGACAGGGCTGCTAAGCAACCTGATATAAAAAGTGGCAGATTGCTGGGTTATGGACATGGCCACATGAATTCCCGATTTAATGTCAAATATATTGTTCACATGGTCAACTATCGTAGCCCGCTACTTTTGATGTGCAGGATTATGAAATCACGTAGCTTAATAGACTTTAGAAGTTGAATGGAAAGAATTCAGTGGGTGCCGTCTTGCTTTTGTGGCATTCTCGTCCAATTCATCAACTTTAAGCCAATATAAATAAAACACTGCTCACTGGAACCAGGACCTCCACAGTTTGTTTAGAGGATCCTCACAGAAGCAGTTTTTGCTCCGCTTTAAAAATGGTCATCGTTCACCCCAACTAGGGGTAAATATTGTATTTAGTTGCCCTCATCGCACCCGTCCTGATATGACCTTAGATGTTGCTAGGACGTAAAACAACAGACACAGACCATCATCCCTTTTTTATATTTGTGATCATCGGGGAAAATTCCTTCTAGCTCAACCGGATGTGATGGCCGACTGGGTATAGCACTCATTTCTCGTGCGGCAGGTGGTGGGATCAATCCCCAGTCAAACCAAAGCCGTACAAAGATTGATGCTTCATCGCTACCATGCTTGACATTCTTAGCATAGGGCAAGGACTGGTTGGTACTGTGACGGAGTGAGATACCGTATCTTGTTGCTGATGGCATTGTATCCCAGTGGAGCAGCACTATAAAAGTTGCCATGAGTGCGTTACTCTCAGTGACAGGGTCCGTACGGGGCCTGAAAAGTCTCTAACTTCATTTGCCCCATTTCAAGGCCCTCAAAAGCCTTGAACATATTTTGGATAATTAGTCCTGAAAAGCCTAGAATTCCATTTAACTGTCCCCACTGATGTAAATTAGTCCAAAATCGCCATTTTCTTTTTTTTCTTCCTGAAATCTGAATGTAAATAGTCTTGAATTCCTATCAAAAACAGCCTTGAATTCCATATTTTCACATGGACCCTGCAGTGGTCACTGTCACACGTCAGTACCTAGATAAAAGATTCACCTGGTACTTGTAGTACATGGGTGAAGACCAGCCTTATATAAATACGGGCGAAAATAGCGTTAGTATGGAACAAGAAGTAGAATGCCTGGCACCAGTGTCAAATGGTTACTTATATCAGAACAGAGTTGGTGAAATGGGAGAGAATGCAAAAAGACAAGATGGCGGCCGCAGAACGCCGTCGATTTCACTTTTAAATCTTATTAAACTAGATATTATATTATATTTTTCAACTCAAAGGTAGCGGGCTATCAATAAGACATATGTAAAGAATAATTGTCCCTTCTTAGATTGTGAAATTAGGCTCTCAATTCTTTAACCCGCTTTTTCGACCGTTTTTATATAGGGTTGGTATTCACCCGTGTACTACGAGTACCGGGTGAATCCTTTATCTAGTCAGTATAGTTAGATGATGTTGCGAGGGTCCAAAGGCCCAATGAGCCACACTGACCCTTCTCGTGTCTTCCATGCTCACTGGCAGGCAGTGCACTCCGGCAATTTTGACAACCCACTCCGCGCCCCACAAAAGTACATCGACAAATTTCGACACATCAAGGACAAGCGACGGAGGACATACGCAGGTATTATTAATAGTGGTGGTGGTGGTGGTTCCTGTGCGTAACTTTACCGGCCTATCTTGCAGCCAAACATCTTATAAGTGCAAATTTAGTCGCTACGCCAAACCATCTCCTCTGCGTAACTTTACCTGGCTGTCTTGCAGCTAAAATACCTCTCTGCCCTCATATGATGTTAGATGTTGCTAGGACATAAAGCTCCAACAAATAACAGCAAAACTATTTTATATGTGCAGGTTTAATCATTAAACCAAACCATTTCCTGTACGTAACCTTTCCCGCCTGTCTGCAGCTAAAGCATTTCATAATGTGCAAGTTTAATCGCTAAACCAAACCATTTCCTGTGCGTAACTTTTCCTGGCTGTCTTGCAGCTAAAGCATTTCATAATGTGCACGTTTAATCGCTAAACCAAACCATTTCCTGTGTGTAACTTGACCTGCAGCGATGGTTTCGGCACTTGATGACTCGGTGGGTAATGTTACAAAGGCCTTAGCTCGGGCTGGGATCCTCAACAACACTGTCATCATGTTCAGCACCGACAACGGCGGGCCTGTCAACGGCTTCGACAAGAACGCGGCCTCCAACTGGCCACTCAGGTGGGACCATGTTAAAGTTCCATAGTCCGATAGGTTTTGAGTTTTTGTCTTTTTTTTTTATCTATTTTACTTTAGTTTGAACTAACTTTTATATTAAATGGCTAAGTTTTGAGATATTTTAAATGCAAACATGTCAAATTATTACTCTTGACACCATGGGCTTCAGTAGTAACATGTTCTATTACACATTCTCGGTATTCCCTTCTATTTGGCAACAAATGCTTAAAGCGGGGAGCTATTTGTCGCCGGGAAAACAAACGAACTCAGAATAGTTCAGATGTGTGCCACAGGGGTGGTGCATGCTTAGTACTGAACCTTTCCACTTGGTGGTGCACAAGAGAGTGACCTAGATTGTTGTGCTGGGTGAGTGGAGAGAAGGGAGGGTAATACTGAGGTATTTTCAATCTTCTTTAGAGTAGTGCAATGAGGAAATATATTTGCGTAATGTAAAATATATGTTATTACAATTACATTGCATAATTCAATAAGAAACAGATATAGATGAAAAACTTTTTTTTTTGTTGAATGTAAAAAATGTTCTGCAGTGGGTGGGGTTTGAACCCACACCACCAAACAACTTCAGATTACAAGTCCAACACTCTAACCACTAGACCACAGAGACCACACATGGTTAGTACTCTCAGTTCAGGCTATTTGTGTATAGGATGTCACATATACGAGGGATGGTCAAAACACCCGTCGCCTCGCCGTTGCTTCTGCGCATGCACGGATTGCGCATCAACTCGGGTCACCCGAGTCACTTATTGGCGCATGCGCACATCCTACAAACTCGGGTCGAATAATCGAATACGCTTCTCCGCGCTCGGGTGGACAATTTTTTTTTTTTTTAATAACCGATAAAACTACAGCAAAATAGGATTTAAAGTATTTTATGATGGCCTAGTTTACCTCTATTTCCATTTAATTAATCTAAGTTATTCTTTTTTTGCACATGGGCATGTCCTAATTTCGCGAGAACGCATGCGCGGATTTTCGGCGAGCACTGCTATTTGTTTTGTTTACACTCGGCGATTCGACGCCGATCTAGCTGCTACATTAATATCGCTTGGAATTTAAGGTTAATTTAATTAAATTTCATTATTTGACTATCTAATTCTGTTAAATATGATCGCATTCAATAGATTTCGGCCTAATCGGTCCCTAACACTGCCGGGTGCCAGCGATAGTTACAGCTGAGCTTGTAGCCGGCGAGGCCAAGGGTGTTTTGACCAATCTTGTATATGTGACGTCCTATACACAAATAGCTTGAACTGAGACTATCAGTTATGTGTGGTCTCTGTGGCCTAGTGGTTAGAGTGTTGGACTTGTAATCTGAAGTTGTTTGCTTGTGTGGGTTCAAACCCCATACACAGCTGAACCTTTTTTACATTCATCAACAAAAAAACGTTTTCCATCTATATCTGTTTCTCATTGAATTATGCAATGTAATTGTACTAACATATATTTTACATTACACAAATATATTTCCTGATTGAACTACTCTAAAGAAGATTGAAAATACCCCAGTTTTACTCTCCCTTCTCTCCACTCACCCAGCCATTTTAAAAACAACAGCTGCCAGCTAGTACCAGCCTCAGAACTGACCCACTTCTGGTGGTGAAGTGGGTCCCCTACTCTCCCCACACAAATTTGGTTCTTTAAACATAAAACCCAAACAAGGTTGTGCTTGGAGAGCATTTGTCGGAGTACGGTTCCCGTCGCCAGCGACCTATATCTGGCCCCTTTAATAAGTGAATCAGTATTGGATTTATTTGAGATGGTGAGGAACGCCGATCCACCTCCAAAAGAAAGTAAGGGAACGCTGTTCCCAGGCGTTCCCACAACACTACATCACTGTGTGTATCAATCAGTGCACTACCTATATGTGTGTAATCGTAAGCATTCAACAAACCATTCAAAAGACAAAAAATTCCAGGGGGACGGGTGTAGTAGTTTACGCTGACCTCTCATGCAAGGTGCCACATAGACCGGTAGGTGTTGATATGGTGATTGCATCAGGTAGCATAGCTAATCTAATGGTTTGGACGCTATCCCCAGAATGGTTAGAAAGTGGGATTGAATCCTGCTCTCGGTGCAATGTTCTTTGTTTTTATTACCTGAACAACAGTATCATCTTTTATCTAATATTCTATTATGTTCTATAATTATCTTAATATCTGGCTTGTGTGTAGCAAACCCTAACAGAAAACCATGTTACCGTGGAAGTATTAAGGGCGGTGATGAATGGAACTCCCAACATCTCCCGATCAGCCACTGCAAGGACAAATAGTTTGCGCCTGTCTTGACGTGTTCTTGCCGGTGTGAGACATCTATTTGCTCCACAAGAGAGTGCCGCTAGTAACTTGCAAAAGCCAGCAACACTTCAACACTTTGCAAGCAGCTTTTTATGAAATGTAAGACCAACTCATGGACATCACTCTCACAGCAGAGAGCTAAATGGAGAGCGGCGGTTAAGTAATTACAGCAGTCTTTGTCGCTTTGCGACTGACATCATAATGATATATATGTCGTGGGGGTGATGAAAATGGGAAATATTGCGCCTAGAGCGGGACTCGAACCCACATCTCTTTGCATTCCAGGCCAGTGTGCCAACCATTACACCACCTAGGCTCCCTGATATAACCACACTACCCACGCCTACCTGTCTATGTGGATACTTGCCTGAGAGGTCAGTGCAGACCACTACACTCGTCCCCCTGGAATTGTAAGTCTTGTAATGCTTACAATTACATACATACAGGCAATGCACTAACACATACATACACAGAGTAGGTTCAACAACCATACAGCGCATAGCTTGTACAGGATCCTGATCATGGCAACCAGTGTCGTGGGGGTGATGAAAATGGGAAATATTGCACCTAGAACGGGTCTCGAACCCACATCTCTGCATTCCAGGCCAGTGTGCTAACCATTACACCACCTAGGCTCCCTGATATAACCACACTACCCATGCCTACCTGTCTATGTGGATACTTGCCTGAGAGGTCAGTGCAGACCACTACATATATACAGATGTGTAAGTGAAATGTAAAGTGGTTGGGACACGAACCCAATGGCCGAATCAGTAGAGCCCAGGCTTCCTGTGTGGAAGATCGGGAGTTTGATTCCCGGTCGAGTCAAGTCAATGACCTACAAAATGTATACTTGTCGTTTCCTAGCCTGGCACTCGACACTACTAGGATAGGGCAAGGACTGGTTAGTTCAGTATCAGGATAATGTGACTGAGTGGGAAAATGGGTCATGGTGTCAGTGACCTCTTCTCCCAGTGGGGCAGCACTATAAAGTCACCACGAGTGTGCACTGTAAGAAGTCGGTATGGCCGAATGAGCTAGAGCATCCGTCTCCCCATGCTGGTAGGTCGTGGGTTCGAACCCTGGTCGAGTCAAACCAATGACTTAAAAATTGATAATTGTCGCTTCCTGGCCAGGCGCTCGGCATTATTAGGACAGGTCAAGGACTGGTGTGCTCAGTGTCAGGATAATGTGACTGAGTGGGATACCAGGTCATGGTGCCAGTGGCCTGGTTTCCCAGTGGGACAGCACTATAAAGTCACCATGAGTGTGCACTGTCACAAGTCGGTACCCGTCCTGATATGACCTTAGATGTTGCTAGGATGTAAAACAACAAACAAACAAACAAGTCGGTAACCATCATGATAACTATGTTACCAGGATGTAAAACCCCAACAAACAGTGTAAAACGGTTGGGATACTAGTGTCCCACCAGTGAGAAGAGAGTTATTGAGATGAATAAGTTATTTACTTGTAAATGTTTAGTACCATGCCCTTTTCTAACCTACCTATCGCTCCTTCCCCCCCCCCCCCCCCTCCACACACACAGGGGCTGCAAGGCGACACTGTGGGAGGGAGGTACCCGGGGGTCGGGCTTCATCTGGAGTCCCCTCCTGGCCAACTCCCGCTATACCTCAAACCACCTGATGCACGTGACTGACTTCCTGCCCACCGTTCTGCGCATCGCGGGCTACAATATGTCGTCACTGGACCCCGAGCTGCTGGACGGCCTGGACCTGTGGGACACACTGTCAATCAAGCGAACCGATTCCCCACGCACCGAGATGTTGTACAATATCGATCCGGTCTCGCGCACAGCCGCATTGCGCATGTACAAGATGAAACTACTGAAGGGCTTCCAGGGCCCAATGAGCGGCTGGTACCCTCCGTGGGGCACCGACGTGGCCGGAACTGACAGGCAGGAGGTGTTCAGAAGAGAAAGTATGTTGTCCGAGAACCGGGTTTTCAAGATGCAGCAACAGTACGGTGGTGACCGACATCGCAAACAGTCGAAAGGTTCATCACCCTCGCCCGCTTTCCAGTCCGACCTTCCAGCATTGTTCGACAAACTTCTTGGACGCCGCCCTGCAAGTTTGGTAAATCCAGCCATGCCGGTGCAGTGTGGTGAGCGCCCGAAGAACGCATCAGCGATCTGTGAGCCGCAGAAGGCTGTGTGTCTGTTCGACCTGGACACCGACCCGTGTGAGTTCCACAACTTGGCACTTGCCAGGCCAGACATGGTGAAGGCTATGGAGCTGCGGCTTGATGTTTATAACAAGACGGCTGTTAAGGTGAAGCGGCTTAAGGAGGACCGCAGGGGGCTTCCCTTCTTCCACCAAGGCAACTGGGTGCCATGGCGGAACCGGAAGTTGGTAGCGTGAAGACGGTAGGAACAAGGCCGGACCCTGCTCTTACCCACATGCCATACTGTCACGGCGTTCCACCAGGTGGCAAAACTGACCGTGATTCCATTTTGTGAACAATAGTGCTTTAAATTAAGTTGCGGGATTGGTTTGGTGGTTTGACAGATTCCTAACTGACAAATAACCGTCAAGCCAAGCCAAGCCTCCCAGTCTAGATATCTACTTATGCCTCAGTCACACGACGGCCAGTGTTCGCTTACGATCGATCCGCGACCAAAAGTCTGCGATCTCCTTGCGATAAAATTGAAACAATTTTGTTACAAACTATTTAATACATCGCCATGTCGACCAGGGGACATTGTGACGTCATTGTACACGCGCCACATCACATTGGTCGGTGATTAGTCGTAAGATGGTCGTAATTTAACTGCAAAATGCTCGCGAATCGATCGTAAGCGACCGCATGCCTCGTGTGACGCTTGAATACAGCTACTATGGTCGCAGATCAGTCGGCGATCGGTCGGCGAACGATCGCCGACTGATCGGCGATCGGTGGAGACGCCAGAGGTCGCAAGGAGATTGTTGGTGCTGCAGCGACAATCTCCTTGCGACCAAAAAAGGCGAAATGGTAGGCGATCAGTCGGCGATCGCTCGCAGAACATTCGGTGATTAGTCATAACATGGTCGTAATT
Organism: Branchipolynoe longqiensis; assembly: GCA_030323885.1. Classification (NCBI taxonomy): domain Eukaryota; kingdom Metazoa; phylum Annelida; class Polychaeta; order Phyllodocida; family Polynoidae; genus Branchipolynoe; species Branchipolynoe longqiensis. The sequence goes on along the minus strand of CM059199.1, from coordinate 74,864,222 downwards.
TAATTGCAAAATCCTCGCGGATCGTTCGTAAGCGAACGCAGACCTCGTGTGACTGGGCCATTACCACCTTAGTTTCCAGTGGCGCTATCTATGAAATGATTGCAGCAACATGTGGTTGATTTGAAGGCAGGTGTTCATAGTTCTAGGCCGTCACATTATTCCATGGCGTATCAACAGAACATCCTGCAAATTCAATAGCAAGGTAAAGGTGAAGGCATTCAGGAAAAGTAACTATAGGTAAGCAAACAACTAACCAATTGTAGAACTAACAAACTCACAGAGAGTAGGAAAACGTGGGATCTAATCCCTCCGAGTTAAGCGGCAGTGGGGGTAGGGGGTGCAGAAAAACGTTGTAAATTTAATATTGTTATCCATGTAAGGGAAAGAAATGCAACTGGAAAATATGGCAAATCTTGGTACAATGTTGATATTCTATATTTAATCCACATATTTAATGTAAAGTATAAACATGTTCTATCTGAGGATTGATTAAGTCTGGAGAAGGTAAATTTAGAATGCGTATTTTGGCATCTACATTTTAAACTGGGAGAGAAAAAAAAGGTTAATTTAGAACGCGTATTTTGGCATCTACATTTTAAACTGGGAGAGAAAAAAAAAGGTTAATTTAGAACGCCTATTTTGGCAGCTACATTTTAAACTGGGAGAGAGAAAAAATGTGATTTGTTAAATATCTATGTGTCATTGCAGAGGAATAAATATATTTACCAAAAGAGAAGTGTTGATTTAGTCATATTACATATAACTTAACCTGTGTGCAGCATGGGTTAAAGGGGCTGTCACATTAGGGTTTTTTGCGGGAGCGTATGGCGGCGTAAGCGCGTTACGTCATATACGTCGGCATACGCCGTATACACTACTCATACGCCGCCAGATGCCGGCGTATGTGAAGCGTATGAGGCATACGCCGCCATACGCTTTCATAAATCCGTCCGTCCAAATTTTTTTGTGCATGCTAAAAAAAACCCGACCTATGAGGGCGTATGGCCCATACTGTCAAAAAATGTCACAGCACGCTCCCATACGCTCCTCGTAGGTTCCACATACGCTCAAAACCACCCGAAAGGTCACCAAATGTCATCATAGGCCGGCACGCGCAGGACCTACGTAGGTTTTCAATACGCTCCCGCCATACGCCGTAATGTGACCGGGCCTTAAACCAAGGCTCCGCATCAATCCCTGAACCAATATTGGTGTTGAACTGTTATTATATATACTGGTGCCGAGAATGTGTTATGAACATTAAGACATTTAAAGCTGCATAGTCCGATGGTTTTGAATTCTCTCATTTTCTATGATAAATGTAGTATGTTGATAGGTATAATGTACCTTACTTTAGTTTTAAGTAATTTTGATTTAAACGGGATGGCCGAATGAGTTAGAGCGTCCGCCCCCCCCCCCCTGTGTTGGTAGGGCGTGGGTTTGAATCCTGGTAGAGTCAAACCAATGGCTTAAAAAATTATACTTGTCGCTTCCTAGCCAGACGCTCTGCATTACTAGGATAGGGCAATGAGCAGTGGAATGAGGAAGACCAGTCATCTGCGACTGAAATTTCCCCTGCTTAAACAACTAATGTACAACAACGACAACAAAATGACTAGCTTCGGATATATTTGGGGCGCTTGTCAAAACTGATCCCATTGGCTTCAGGTTCTAGTAAATTGATCTAGTATGCCCTTCTATGCAATAACAAATGGTTACTAAGCGCACCAGTTGGTTATGCAGGTTCACATGTGGATGCATGCTTCATTTCTTCTTTTTTTTTGGTCCATTAGTTGTTCAAGCAGGGGAAATTTCAGTCATAGACGACTGGTCTTCCTCATTCCACTGCTGGTCGATAGAAAGCCCGAGCCTACACTTTTACCGACCCAAAGGATTTTTAACCTCCCACCACATAGACATGGTATGAGAGCAACCGGCCTTTGATGACGCTGTAAGTTATACAGGGGTGGAAATCCAAATTGGCAGAGCTGGGGCCACGGGGAATCGAACCGCTGACCCTCAGATTAGGAGTCTGACCTAGAAAAAAGTCAGACACTTTAACCACTCCACCACAGAGCACGCTTTGGAAAATATGAGGCTTTTATCAGACAGACTATGGAACTTAATAACAGATTCATATATCGCTAATAAACGTATTTCAGAGATGACCGGAAACCTGTATTTGAAATGAATAAAAACATTAGACATAATTTAGTAAGTAGCTATTTATTACAAAACTATTAACATCATTTCCAGTTCTCTTCCTGCCAGTCATAATATTAGTCTAGTTAAAGGTAGATTATATTGATTTAGGTAGGCCTATATAGTAAAACCTCTCTCACCGACCACCTCCTCAGATCGACCATTCCCCTTTATTGTTTGCTTTAATTGGGTCCCTAACGATCGCCCATTGTAAAGATATTTTTAAAAAAGCTCCCTAAACCGAGCACCTCCCTAAATGGACCACTTAAAGTTGGTTCCATGGTCGTCGATTTAGAAAGGTTTTACTGTAGTTCGAAGTTTAGTCCAGGCATCCTTTAAAAAATACATGTATGTAAATTGTATTCATTCAGGGTTCATACGCGTTTTGACATATCAAACTCCAGCACTTTCAAATGGCCTTTCAGTGCAAAATTCCAGGACATTTTTGAGACTTTAATTGAAGTGCCCCGGAACAAAGCTGTATTCAGTTAATTCACTGGGTAAGATGTGAATTGTGAATAAGCATGAGAAATAACGATGACTATATGTATGGTTTTAATATAAAAATCGACCAGACGGGATGGCCGAATGAGTTAGAGCATTCGTATCCCGTGTTGGTAGGTCGTGGGTTCGAACCCTGGTCGAGTCAAACCAATGACTTTAAAATTGATACTTGTTGCTTCCTAGCCTGGCGCTCGGCATTATTAGGATAGGACAAGGACTGGTTGGCTCAGTGTCAGGATACTGTGACTGAGTAGGATATCAGATCATGGTGCTGGCAGCCTGGTATTCCAGTGAGGCAGCACTATAAAGTCGCTATACGTGCGCACTGTCACAAGTCGGTACCCGTCCTGATATGACCTTAGATGTTGCTGGGACGTAAAACAACAAACAAACTTAATATAAAAATCAAGAGGTAGGATAACAAACCCACAAAAATCACTTTCAATACAAAACCTCACCGAGTGAAGTTTGGGCACATCAGCGAATATAGACTTAAAAAAAGAAAATATGGTCATATTTTTCCGTTTTCACAGATCTTCAGACGAATTCCAGGCCTGGAATCCAGAATTATAAAATTCCAGGACTTTCAAGGTTTTCAAGAACGCATACGAACCAGCATTTATCAAAACAATTTAGTGGCTAGCTCCTCAGCATTTGATAGGCCTACATGAATTGAATTGTGGCGTTCTCTGTGGCGGAGTGGTTAGAGTGTCTGACTTTTGTCTTGGTCAGACTCCTAATCTGAGGGTCGGCGGTTCGGTTCCCCGTGCCCCCAGCTCTGCCAATTTGGATTTCCACTGCTGTGTATAACTTACAGCGTCATCAAAGGCTGGTTGCTCTCATACCATGTCTATGTGGTGTGGGAGGTTAAAAATCCCTTGGGTCGGTAAAAGTGTAGGCTCGGGCTTTCTATCGACAGCAGTGGAATGAGGAAGACCAGTCGTCTATGACTGAAATTTCCCCTGCTTAAACAACTAATGCACCAAAAAATATAATTCTCACCATCAACCCGCCCTCTGACGGCAGTGGCGGAACTAATGTGAGCATCAGGCCATAATAATGCAGCATGCCCTGTGGTAAAGGTCTTACGGGGAATTTCTACCATCAACCCGCCCTCTGGTGGTACTAGAAAGAATAATGATGTGGGTACCAGTTCAATCTGCAGAAAAGGGTCCTATATCCAATTCCCACCACCCACCCATGCTCCGAATGCTGTGGACAGCAGCTCACTGTGAAAAAGGTCTATTATAAATGTGTAAAGTTTCCATCTCTGGTTCATAGGACGGCCTTTCTTGACAATGACGGTTAATATTACCTCTACCCCCACCCCACTCATCCTACAAATACCTCACGAGAATCCAACGTTCTCCTTAGCACACTAGTTTGTTTGTTGTTTTACATCCTACCAACATCTAAGCTCATATCAGTACGGCTTAGTACACTAGAAGTTTTGCACTAATCAATTTTGGAGTTTGCAAGGATGTTGGGTTGATTTTGCAGTAAGAACTAAAAAAGTAAATAAAAAATTGTGAATATTATTTTTCTTAAAAAAACAAAGCCATCGGCATCTAAAGATAATTCTATGAGGATGCGAGCTCTATATAATATATGCCTACTCATGTATACAATATATATAAACATGTATATATTTTCCCGCAGCGACATTGATCGTAGGGAGCGGTTAGTGAAGCTAGAGGGTCAGGGGGGTGGCGCCACCTGTAGCCCATGGTTAATAAGCGGCGGAAATCAATGGATATAGAAAATTCCGCTATTTATACTCACATAGATCACTATATATCACATTTAATATTGATATATTTTCTACATTAATATATATCAGGGATGAAAGTGGTCTCCAGCGAAAAACAAGTCAGGATTATTCAACCGATTGCGAATTAACCTGAAACGTGGACTTTCCCCATAGGATTAGCATTGTCAGGGAATTTTAACTATCCTTGTGACTATGTTATCATCACCCACTTTCTTATTTAGGTGTTATGTTCTAGTTAGATTTCACGTCATATAGGAACAGGATTTGAACTAACCAACTGTTGTCATATGCATCATGATTCCTTGGCAAACGCTAATTGCTAAATATTTAAAAAATCACAGACGTCACTGAGAACTTTCATCCCTGATATATTGTTTTAATATATATTTCATATAGAATACATATCTATAGTGTATGTATGTTCTATTTATATATTACCCATCTCCCATCGAAAGAGCACATTCGGTAAAAAAAATTGCATTACCCAATACGATAACAATGTATTGTAAATGTAATTACTCTAATTTCTGCAAACCAGAGTTAGTAAATTGATTAAGTCCTCATTTCATTATAAAATTCAACTTATCAAATATATATATATATAAATTCTGCACAAAAGAGAGTATTTATTTTTATATATAATATGGTAATTGCAAGCAGACCTATGTAATTGCCCACATGGACAGTGTCTATAGATAGGGCACCTGTGTAGTATAGGAATTGTGAGATTTAAAATGATTCAATTGTACATTGAACCCATCAGTCTATGTACAAATTACATCACGAGTTGTTAATACTCAAGATAATAATACTTAACCCTTCAGACTACACAAATGAAGAACATTGTTTCAATTCAAGACCGAACCGAATGACAAAATCAACCTTGGGTGGTTAGTGAAAGGAATCTCCGACAGGGACGCCAACAGTACATTATATTAAGCAATAGATACAATATTAATGGAACCTGAATATGAGTAGAAGCTTATCTTTACTCGTATAATAAATTATACACCACATATTTACCATATATTTGATATATTACATGATATAAATAACGTGATTATATATCACATGATTATACCATATATATATCACATAGGATATGAGATATATTACATATATTAAATATATATGTGATATAAATGTATCATGTATCACATTGCATATGCGCTATATATATCATGTCCCACATATATTATGTGATGTACATCCTGTATCACATATGTATATATATTTTACATATACCGTGTATCACATGTGATCCATATGTATCAGTCATTATATGTGATTATATATATCATATGTGATATATCATGTATCACATAAGTATATATCATGTATCACATATGTGATTTATGCATCACATAGTATATATGTGATATATATCATGTATCATATATTATGCGATATATATCACATATATTATATACGTGATATATGCATCACATACTATATGTGATATATATCATGTGTATATCTAGGTACAAGATTCACCCCGTACTGCTGCAGTAGGGGTGCAAACCAGCCTTATGTAAAAGCTGGCGAAAAAACGGGTCAAAGAATTGAGAGCCTAATTTTACAATCTAAGAAGCAACAATTATTCTTTACATGTTTTATTATTTACCCGCTACTTTTGAGTTGAAAAATATAATATAATATATAGTTTAATAAGATTTAAAAGTGAAATCGACGGCGTTCTGCGCCGCCATCTTGTCTTTTTGCATTCTCTCCCATTTCACCAACTCTGTGCCTATAGAAGTATCCATTTGATACTGGAGCCACATACTGGAGCCTCACTTCCATACTGGAGCCTCACTTTCATACTAACGCTATTTTCGCCCGTATTTATATAAGGCTGGTCTTCACCCGTGTACTACAACGGGTGAATCTTTTATCTAGTGTATATCATGTCTATATTAATACTAGCATTTGGCGTGCTCTGGGCTCTTTTAAAGTTGACCATGGTTCTGGTACCCAACAGCAACAAGACCGACTTAACTTAAACTGGAAAGCCCCATCAGGCATGCGTAGTACTCAAGGGCATAATATCAATCGTACCATGGGTTACAAGAATAATCGCAAATTTTATGGCTTGCTCCTTTTCATTATGAACTGCTAAACACACCAGAAGCATTGCTCAATAAGCCCTGGGCCGCATTCAGGGTCCGTCTCGGAGGCGCTTCGGCGACATCTCGGCGATGCTTTTTGGCTTAAATCCGTTCAGGGTGCATCTCGGCAACGTCTCGGAGACGCCTCCCTTTTCAGATAGGAGACAAAAAGCGCCTAGAAAATGGCCGCCACATGCAGTGGTTTCATCCAATCAGAGCGCAGCATTTCGATTGCAAATGGCCACCACCTATGGAGGCGGCCATTTTCAAGAAAAGAAACTGCCTTTGTGGTTCAGACTAGCATGGCGTCACGGGCGCCTCTGAGACAGACCCTGAACGTGGCCCAGGTAGACTCGGGGTACATTTGGGTCAGACTGGCTACCACACATTACTTTCTACTTCCTACTTCCGGTTTGCATTAATGAAACCCCACAGATGTTTTCGCGACACAGATCCATTGCTCGAATATACAACTTTGCCAAAGATAGGCTAAATCACTTTGCGGTCATAACATTTACCCTAAGTCAAAACACAAACTGGTAATGAGGGACTTAATAGTTCAGAGTTTACTTATAATTGTATCAATGATATTTCTTTTGCACAGAATGCATTTGAGACAACCTACTTAGAATGTGTGCAGATGTTGTGACGTCTGCGAAAAATATCAGTCTCACATCAGGAAACTGTGGCAGACTGCATTTAGTGGTTATAGTGTGACATCGTTTTTCTAAGTACAGGGATGAAAGTGGTCTCAGGCAAAAAAATGCGGAAGTCAGGTCAAGACCCAGGTGCCACCCAGCAGGTTCTAGCAGAACCAACGGCCAATTTCCACGAAAATGCGGATATTCCCCAATAAGATTAGTACTGTCAGGGAATCGCGGGGGAAATGCCAGACAGCCCGGTGTGGCGTGCTCAGCCGTGTGGCGTGCTCAGCCGTGTGATTAGACTCAAACTCAAGGCATTGTCAATGGTCGTGAGTAATCTTCATACAGAAAATACAGAACAAGTGAAATATCTCTAAAACCACACTACCTATTAACAAATCGCTTGGTACACATATAGAAAACATCTTCACCAAAAAGATTATATTAAATTTATAAGGTTAGGCTTCTTGATTTCTATTAATTTTGATTAAAACTAATGTTTTGCACTGCGCGTACCATCAAACTCAAGGCATTGTCAATGGTGGTGAGCAATCTTCAACCAGAAAATCCAGGAAAAGTGAAATATCTCTAAAACCACACCACCTAGAAACAAATCGCTTAGTACACATATAGAAAACATCTTGACCAAAAACATTATATTAAATTGATAAAGTTAGTGACTCACGACCATTGACAATGCCATGAGTTTGAGTCTAACGACACGGCTGAGCACGGGTCACGGCTGAGCATGCCACACCTGGTTCAAATCTTGACTCTTTCTTGCTTTGGTGTTATGTTCTAGCAACATCTAAGGTCATATAAGAACGGGATTCAGACTAACCAATTGCTGTCATACATAACTTGATTCCTTGGCATTTGTGAATGTCAGTGAATATAAAAAATAATGACAGAAATCTTTCATGTCTGTAAGTAGGTTATGTCTAGCTCCTGATTCAAACTCCCCATTAACATGGCTAGAATGATGCCAGATTCAGGGGAAATGGGGACTGCGCTGGTGTCCAACATGGCATTCTAACAGGCCAGGAACTAGATAAAAGATTCACCCCATACTTGCAATCGGTGTGAATGACAACGTAGTTTAAATATGGGCGAAAATTGCTTTAGTATGGAACAGGAAGTAGAATTACTGGTTCCAATATCCAATGGCTACTTTTATCGGCACAGAGTTGATGAAATGGGAGAGAATGCAAAAATACAAGATGGCGACCATAGAATGCAGTCGATTTGACCTTTAAAGTCTATTAAACTACATGTTTATTATATTTATCAAATCAAAAGTAGCGGGTAAATATAAAGATATATGTGAAGATATATTCCTAAATTAAGAATTTATCTCATTTCATTTACCCCGCCATTCGCCACTTTTTCTAATGGGTTGTTCTTCACCCCTCCCGTACAGAACAGTACGGGGTGAATCTTTTATCTAGCTTGGAACCATATTTTGGAATAGTCTCCCAAGACGCACTGGCTGTAACCAATCTGCTGAGAGCTCTGATTGGTTCTGAAACATTCACTCGTCTTCACACACATTCAGGTTTTTTTTGTGTTTTAATCCATAACTTTCCTGCATCACCATTTCCCCTAAATGTGTCCATACCCATGTGACACAATTTTCAAAAGCAGCAAATTTTCAAAAGCAAAACACTGATCTAGAAGTGAACCTACACAATCCAACATAGATACTGGTGCACTTATTAAGTAGTTGTTGTTACATAGAAGGGCACGCTAACTTAACTAAGTCAAATTAATAGAACCTGTTGCTGTTGAAGCCTATGTAGTCAAGAGTTTTGACAAGCACGGGAAAATTCATTTTGCATGTTTACACTTCAAATATCTCCAAAGTTAGCCATTTAAAAGTAATAAAACCAAACCTAATGTTTATCTCAGATCCCAGACGGGATGGCCAAATGAGTTAGAGCGTCCCTCTCCCATGTGGTAGATCGTGGGTTCGAATCCTGGTCGAATCAAACCAATGACTTAAAAATTGATACTTGTCGCTTCCTAGTCAGGCGCTCGGCATTATTAGGATAGGGCAAGCAGTGGAATGAGGAAGACCAATCGCTTGCGATTGAAATTTCCCCTGCTTAAACAACTAATGTACCAAAAAAAAATATGATAGAAACTCAAAACCATCGGACTATGCAACTTTAAACCTATTTAGTTACAGAAATATATGTAATGAGTATTTCTTAAGTGTATATATGCACATATATTTTAAGCGTAAATGGATATATGTATATGTAAAAAATATATGCATGCAATATGATACATAAATCTTAGCATCAAAGCTTTAAAAGATTACATCGAATAGACTCCTCACACAAATTCACAGATAACGGTAATATAACATGCGCTGTTCCATTTTTTCCCGATGCAATATACATTGGCATAAAAACATAAATCGATATTAAAGTCGCAGTCCGATCGATTTGAATTTCCGGCATTTAGAAAAAAATATGTGAGGTTGATTGTCATAATCGACCTTACTTTAATTTGAAGTAACTTTTAGTATAAGTGGCTAACTTTGGAGATATTTGAAATGAAAACATGTCAGATTCATTTGAGCAGGAATGTACAGATTCTGACATAATAAGATTTAGTAGTAGCAGGTTCTCTAAATTATGCCACCTCATATAGGTCATTAAACAGGGATGAAAGTGCTCTCCGGGAAAAAAAGCGGAAATGCTGATATTCTCCCATAGGCTTAGCAGGGAATCGCGGAAAATTCCCGGAAGTTGGGTTACATATATATTGGTATACGCTGACAGTGCTGTGCCATTTGAAGCATGTATTAGTAGTGTGCGCTGATAGTGCTGTGGCACTTGGAGCATTTATTAATATTAGTAGTGTACGCTGATAGTGCTGCGGTCTCAGCACCACATATTAGTATATGCTGATGGTGCTGAGGGATTCAAAAATCCCGGAAATCCGCGGAATCGCGGAGATCTTTCATCCCTGATTGTGCTTTAAAAAAATACCAATTATCTCAAATTTTACTTTCTCTGGCCACATTACTTTTTTTGTAATTGAGAGCTTTTTAACTTCAAATGGTCTCTTTAGAAAATGTGTTGCTTTCATCGAACTACACAACTTCAAACACATGGGCAATTTAAGAATGACAACATGCACAGTTTGCAAAATATGCAGACATTTAGTCAATCGTTCATCACCTGATATGAGTTTTAGGTACATGGGTGGTATCGCCACTGACAATATCAAAACTCACAATGTTGATTTGATATCGGGGTTGCTCTACTCCCCATGTGCCTAAAACCGATATAGCGCAATAAACTAACATCCATACATATCGAGTGAGCGAGTGACAGTATTCGCGGCACTGGTAGCAGTGGGGGGGGGGGGGGGGGGGGGGGGGCGCACCTATATCCACCGTGAAGAGAGGGGGGGTCACCCATAAAGTTGTACACAACATAGGGGTGGCCAAATAAGGAATCTTCCATTACGCGCCTTTATACTCGCATAAGTTTTATACATCACAAGATACACATTAAAACACAGTAGTATTAGAGAACTGCCAGCTATGAAATCCTTTAAAAAATAAAAACTGTTTCTTAAACTAAAACTTTCATAATATAAACCCCAGTGTGTACTCCAATGGAACTATTTGTAACGGAGGCACGAACAGACAATCCTGTGCTACTGTTAGAGTAGGAAACGCTGGAAATTATTTTGTCAGGCGAAATAAAAGCCCTCAACAACGAGCTTACGGTAACACAAATATAACTAGTCATTTTGAGGCCGGTATGTCACATGATCAAACCAGAAAGCTTAGTGTGAGGGACTGAGATATATTATATCTATATATATATATATATATATATATATATTTATATTTATATGTGTGTGTGTTGTGTGTGTGTGTGTGTGTGTGTATTTATATATATATCTATTAATATATATATATATATATATATATAATATATATATATATATATTTGTGTGTAGTGTGTTATATATATATAATATTATAGCACCAAAAAAATGAGGTTTTGTAGTTGTGTCTTCAAAAGACAGATACGGAAAGGAATTATGTGGTTCCCAGTTTTAGAGAATAACCCTAAATATATATGTGTGTGTGGGGGGGGGGGGGGGTGTATGTATGTATGTATGTATGTATGTATGTATGTATGTATAGAAAATTCATGATGGTTGCAAAAATTTCGCATTCAAAACAAACCTCTCAGGGCACAGAATCTCCCAAAACTATCAATTTCAAGGACTTTCAACAGTTCACACAAAGACTGTAGCGCAAATGCTTTTCATGTAGACAAAGGTGAGGGTGCGGGTCTGTCTGAAGGGACCAGGTAAAATGAGAAATGTGGGTTTCCAATTGCAATAATGCAGATGATTGATGAGGCGATGATTTTGATGATGGGTACATGAGTAATATTCTTCACCACCGTTGGATATTTTCACTCCGCTCTTATTCGGATGCCATGTTCCATTTCTATCTTTTCCTTCTTCGCTCCGCTTTTTTTGGTTTTGTTTTGTTTTATATCGAACATGACTTTATTCGCACTGCATTAGACAGTAAGTCCTAGGCTGGACTCCTTTATTTCATTAAGCGTAAATGACATTGGATCTTGCAGCGTTAGCACTATCCAATGGCTGGCACCTCATCCAATATGACGGATGTATTTTCGTTCTGGGTCCCCTTCACGCTCTACGTCGCTAGTCGGCACACCGGCATGACTTTGGATTATAAGGAGCTCCACACATCACGGGCCCCCACGCTGCACTGTCTCATAAGATGGCAGATACTGAAAGGAGAGAAAAGAAGTGCCGCTAACTCTAACTCTTCTAAATGAGAAGCTTGATTGATTGATTGGTGGTTGCTTTAGGCCGTGCCGGCATCATAGGCCATGTTCACGGCGAGAAATGTTTGTTTTTTGTTCAAACCAAGCTTTTACATGTAAAAGCAGACAATCAATTATGTGCCAATAGACACTCATTAAATTAGAAAGCTCACAATCATATATTTGTGGTCAAGGGAAACAAATTCCCATAGAAAAAGAAAAGTTTCATTAATAATTGATAGAATTTATTTAGTAAACTATATGAGGTGGTACAGTCCATCTGCCCTCAAAAAGGCTCAAATGTTTTCTTGTTTTACTTCAGTAAAAAGGTCATGCATATCTGCAGTGTAGAATTGTTGGCACAGGGCCATAAAATCAACGCAACTTAGTCAAATGTGTTTGAGTGTCAGCGGGGACTGACACCCAATACATTCAGGGGGAGGTTCCCCCTTGAGCAGAAAAGTATGTGTAAGCAACGAATGGCCAATACGGCAGCGGCTAAAGACCACTTGGTCCCGCCGACCTCCCGCATGAGTCTGGTGGTTTCCCCACAGATGGTTCAATTTCTTTAAGTTTATTAATGTGAACTGAGAAGCACATCTTTATCTGACATTGCCAAATTGC